>JAMYXO010008233.1:0-11110 GCA_033310375.1 Conus canariensis
AAAAAGGGAAAGAGTACCAGGCCTTTTCGATGAGAACTGGGGTGTAGTATGTCAAGAAAGACAGAGAGACTTTTTTGGCGCTAAAACAGCCCAAAAAAGAAGTTGATGCACGGCACAAAACAAAAGATGCATGTTGCCATAACCCCAAAGACATGGGGGGAAGAAGCCACACCAAAAAAAACGCAAACGTGCAGAAGGACCATTTACATCCCAAAATCAGAAAAAAAAGTTACCATCCGTTCTGTCTTAAATGACCTATTTTGTTATTACTTCATATATGGTGCATATAAATTTTTACAAAATTTGTACTTATTTCCCCAATTTACTTTAAATGTTATTTATACACTGCTACAATAGTAGAATAGTATTAGGCCACAAATTTTTTAACTTTTTTTCTTACTTAAAAAATGTTTTTGATATTAAATTTACTCTAAATTATTTTTCTTTATTGTTTTTAATAAAAAAAAAAAAAAACCTTACTTTTTACATGTATATTTTCTTTTGGGTAAATTTTACATATAATTTGGAGGAAACGGCCTATAATGAAACTTCTTGGGTTCTGGAAACCTGACCCAACCAGAAAAAACACCCCCGACCCTAGCATGTTTTTTCATTTTTTTTTGGGCAAGTATCAATAAAAAAAAAATTAGCAACAAATCAATTTAAAAAACCTCAGTTTTAAAAAATGAACTTTTTTTGTGAGAAAAGTTAATATATTTTAAAGTCAGGTTCGCCTGGATTTGCTTGGTTCCCCCAGGTTTCTATAACAACAACCCTTTCAAAAACAAACGGTTCTTCTTTCCCTAAAACACTGTTCACTCAAAAACGAGTAGGCACCACCCCTATGTAAAAGATAAAAAAAATAACATAAAATAGTGGACTTATCTTTTTTGGCCTCTGGAAAAAATTTTTGCAACAAGGGTCCACTCGAAATTCAAGAAGTTAAAAGCAATGGCCAGATTCAGGCCCGGAAACCCATAAATATCTGGAAGTTAAAAAAATAAAATAGAAAATCTCAATAGCAGATCTCAAAACTGTCGATAAATTTTGCTTTTTAAATGAGACTGCATTTTGGCAATCTTGATGGCACCCGCAGTGGGGTTCCCGCCCCCGGGAAAACTAGGTAAAAGAATGAATGCGTCAATATTTTGATCATTTTGGTATAACTTGACCCCACTCCGGGTGCACTTTTAAATTCAATACTACTTTTCCTTTGGAATATCAGTTAGTTTACTCTGCCTTTAAAGAAATATTAAGTTTGATAAAAGCCTTTCTCTTCTAAGGTTTCCCATTCTAATTTCCCATGCTTCCTAGTATTTTCCCCCTTTTCTCTATATGGTTCCCTGTTTTTGTTTCGATCAGAGGATCCTGGGTTTGCTTGAAAAACGAGAAGCAAAAGAAAAGGTAATGATGATTTATAGAGTGCCATGGGTGCAAAGAATGGTGCCCCAAGACATGCACTGATTTGACAGGAGCCAGATAACGTCGAAACATGGGGGGGAACTTCATTCATGGGGTTTTGTGAGGACTGTAAAAAGATGACAATGGGGGAAAAAGGCACAGATCAAAGACTTGGGAAAAATGGACGTAGTTTTGAAAATTTGACCTCTGTTTATGAAGACTGGCAATTAGAGGGGACACAGAAAGAAATCTGAAAAAGTTGAAAGAAAATAGAGGGGGGTGGGGAGAGAGAAATCAAGACACATGAAGAAAGTGAGCAGAGGAAAAGAGGAAGCTCAAGTAATAAATGCAATCTACCAGAGAGCTCAGTAGAGTCCCCCCAGAAAAAGGAAGAAGAAGACCAGGAAAAAGTCAGAATTTGGTGAGGGGAAAATCAAGAGTTCAAAAATGGGGAAATAACCCAGTCAGGGTTTGGGAGAATCCAGGTAGGCAGAAATCTAACCAAGACTCCGAGAATGGGAAATCAGAACTGAGGGAAACCCAAAAAGAAAATAATGAAAAATGTCCAAGGGTTAAACAAGATGTCAAGGAAGGAGAAAACAAGATTTTCATTTAAAAACATTACACCATAAAATAAGAAAGAGAAAACAAATCATTTAAAAACTGAACTGAACCAAAAAAAGACAAATGGGAGACAAACTTGAAGATTGATTACAAGGCTGGCAAGATTGTGACATTCACACCCAAACAAGAACCAAGCTGGTGCTGCTGTCTCAGATCAGGGTCCGGACGAGGTCCAGACCCCTGAACTGGTGAAACACTGACTGTCGAGCAAACCACAAGATGTATAGCTGTACAAAGCAAAAACTTTATTCCTCTGAAGTTAATGACAATTTCACAAATGTTACATCCCAGACTGTTTTAGGGAAAAATAATTGTAAATCTAAATGTAATGACTCAATGAGAGTTTTGTACAGTAATGTAGATAGTCTTCTGAATAAAAAGGATGAGTTTTTAATTCGTATAAAATATTTATTTATAAATGAGGAGAAGCCAGATATTATTTGGCTTAATGGAAGTAAGAGCAAAAAATGTTTTATATGCAGCAAAAGATGTTGAATTTGAAATTTCCCTGCTTTGATATGTTTCAAATAAGGAACCTAAAGGGGGGTATACCCATGTCATTTGAAAGGGGAGCAAATCACAACTTTGCTAGAGTTTGATAACAAATTTCCAAGAGCAATTATTGTTTTACCCGTTGGGGGGTTTAATGATAACATAAAAAAGGGGTTAAATTACAGAACCCAAACTCAAATGATAAAAACAAAAATTTGCTTTTTAACTTCAAAAAAGCAAAAAAAATGATAAATATTTGGTGTTTTTAAATTTTCCCCTGCTGAAAATGGGAGAATTTGGAAGGGTGATAAAAATTTAATGATTTATTGAAAAACTTTAGAGATCCCTTTTTTAAAACAGAAAGAAAGGATAGCCCAACCAGTTTGGGGAAGGCAAAAACCAAAAATTGATCTTAGTTTTATTTAAAAAAGAACCCCTTATCTCTGGTATTGAATGTGACCCTTTGGTAAAAGTTGATCATTTTGATTTTAAAACATTTGAATGTATTTTTTTCCCAAAGAAAAGACTAAAGAAAAACCTAGTACAAATTTTTTTATTTACCGAAAGAGACTATAATAAAATAGGAAAAATGCTTTCAGAAGGGGGAATTTGCTTACAAATGATCGGGAGTCGAGGAAATTTGGGAATGTCTTAAAATGTGAAGTTGTAAATGTAGGAAAAAATGTATTCTAAAGACAAAGAAAGCCAAAAAAAAATCGAAACCATTTGGAGAATATAAAGAATTTAAAAAAAAGTTTAAGAAAAAATATAGATTTTTTAAAAGGTATTATTGACGAAAGAGGGAAAAAAATACATAAATTGCAAAATGGAAAAAAAAGGGCAAAATTTGAAATCGATAAACAAGAAAATTATAAACGTAAAATAGCAGAACAATGTAAAAAAAAAAACCCCAAATGTTTTTGAAATACGTGCAAAAAGTCAAAAGAAAAACACAGGGGTAAATACTCAAATGATGGAAAAAGGAGGTTGGCCCAAGTCGATAGGAGAAAGCTGAAGTTTTAAATGATAACGTTTTTCAAAGTTTTTTTGCTAATAAAGATACAAACAACATACCTATCTTCTGAATGTAGTAAATTAGAATTTTCAGTTACAGAAAAATAATTTACTTCACTCGTAGAGAAAAAGTTTTTTGAATTTTGAATCAATCAAAAGGGCCCAGGGACCTGATTTAATACTGTACCAAAAGTTCTAAAAAAAATTAAGTAAGGGAGTTAGCTGTACCGCTCAGTAAGATTTATAATAAATCATTAAGCAGGAAATACCCTCAACTGGAAATCGCAAAGTTACTGCTGTTTTTTAAAAAAGGGTCAAAATCTGAGCCGCAACTACGTCCGTAAAGCTTAACCTGTATTGCTTTAAAAGTCTAGAATCATAAATAAGAGAGTCATAGTTCTCACTTCACTGAAAATAATTTTTGCATATACCAACATGGCTTTTTTAAAAAAAAGGTCTTGCATATATCCATCTATTAAATTTAGGGAAATTTAGTTACCGCTAGAAATAATACTCGTTGATATAATTTTCCCCTTGATTTCCAAAAGTTTTTTGATACGGTTCCGCATGTGAGATTATGGAAAAAAATGGAACATAGGTATAGGTAATTTGCTAAACGGACTGGAGATTTTTTGTAAAATGAAAAAAAAAAAGTGAAGATGGGGTAATTGTGTGTCGACAGGAAAGATGTTTTAAGAAAAGGGGGGGAAATTTTTCCAAGGGGGGGGCCCCTTTTTAGGACCTGTACGTTATATTTTTTATAAATGACCTTCCAGATGAGGAAATAGTTTAATTTTGTAAAATTTTTGCTGACGATACAAAAATATATGAAAAAATCAGAAACTATAAAGCTGCAAAAAAATTTTTAAATTGCCCCAAAACGGGTCAACAAGTGGAACTTTTTTTTAAACTTTAAAAAAGATGTCAATTTTTGCATTTTGGCAAAAACAACCAAACATGATACTACATGAAATGGAGGTGGAAATGGGGCTGGTACAGAAATGGGGGGAAGAAAAGAACCCGGGGTGTAAACTTTGATAAAGTTTTACCTTTTGATACTCACATCAAAAGTGTTTTAAAATAAAGCAAACCAAATGATTGGATTAATAAAAAAACTTTTATTTACCTAAATAAAGAAACTTTTTTAAAATTATATAAAGCTAGGTTAGACTGCATCTTGAAATCAAATAATCTGGTACCCACACTTGAAAAAGACAGTCATTAGCAATCGAAAGATACAGAAAAAGTACTAAAATCTTGCAAGAAGTACAAACATTTCTTATACAGAAGTTTAAAATTACTTAAATTTGCACCTTTTTAAAAAGGGTAGACAAATTAGAGGGGTTTTGATTGAAGTTTTCAAAATATTTCCCCAGAAAAGGGACTACAGTGGGGACATTTTTTTGAGGCTGCTAAAACAGATAAAACAAAAAAATTCGAAGGGGAAAGATATTTGTTAAGCAGTTTCATACTAATAGGGGGAATTTCACGTTCAGTAACAATTTATTGCAACTGGAAAAATTTTTCCCAACTGCATTTAATTTCTAATGATACTAATGTTTTTAAGAATTTGCTGGACAAGACTTGAAATTTAAAGTAAGTTTAGAACTTTAAATAATAAGTAGGAAAGTTTAATTGCATTTTTAAACCCGTCAAAAATAAAATAACATGGGGACATTGAAAGGCTTAACACCATTATAATTAACCCTTTAACACAATACTACTACTACTACAAAAATCAATCGCCATGTCGTCTCCAAGACTTTCAGTGACTGGGTCTACTAGGACGATGCCGCTACCACCGAAAAAAAAAAGCATTTTTTTGGAGTGATAAAGCTGATATTGAAATGAAGGTTGCCAAAACAAAGGAGCAAACTTTTCCTGAATGCATCCCACGCAGTTTTGGAAGTGCTTGGGGCCCGAAGCTAAAAAAAAAGGTCCAACTTTCTTGGGGTGCACTGTGCGAAATGATTTTACTGGTTGTGCTCATGGAGGACGCAACGACTGCAAAACATTTTTTCGAAAAATCGCATGAAGAAATGTCAGAAGGGGTTGAAAAAAACCTTAAATTGTACAAGAAACCCAAAAAGGCCCGAGCCAAGTCTAGTGGGGACCTGGAGCAGCCTGTGACAAATGCTGAGGTGATATGTGAGGGCGGTTGCAGACCGTATCTGTCCCTGAAAACCCCCGATCGTCTCGCCCCTATTCAAAAGATTTCCAGACACTAGTGACAGTAGAATTGCTCCACATATGTCTGTCACTTTTACTTCTACTTTTAATTTATTTTATTTATTTATTTTGATTTTCAAGTAAAGAGAGAACTTTCACGGTCATTCATAAAATTTCAGCTGGATAAAGTGACTATGGGGGGTATGAGGAATTTTAAGGGGAAATTTAAATTGGGGGATGATCCCCTGCCCACTGATCTCAGGGGTGGAACCTTGGAACCATTCATAATGAGATAGTTAAGTCCATGAATAAATTTATTCCAAAAAGACATTAAACAAGGACTCAGTACAAACCAAGGAGAGATCCCATTCCCTCATTTTTAAAAGTCCATCAAAAGCGTAGACTTTTAAAAAAATTCAAGAAAACCCCCACTATTGAGAATTAAAAAATTGTATGCACTGTTTAAAACCCAAAGTAACTTGGGAGTCTAGGAAACTGTGAAGGCCAAGGAAATTAAATTAGCCAAAAGTAAAAGAAAAACCCAAAGGCTTTTTCCAATATTTCAAGAAGACTGCCAAAAGATCGGTTGAAAATCTGATTAGGAAGATGGTACCTTGACAAAAAACAACACAGAAAAACCCATGTGTTAAACACTTTTTCCCAGTGTTTTTTTACAGTGGAGAGTAACGAAATTTCCAGATTTTTAAAGCAAGAAAAATGTTCCGGGTTTTTCCCCAAGAAAAATTACAGTGATCAGATGAATAAATCCCCTAACAAATCAAAACCTAAAACTTAAACAAACAATCAAACACCTGTTTACTGTAAACACAAATAAAAAAAACAAACCAAAAAACACACCCACAGTTAGATCTGGAAATGTTTTGGTAATTTGCTGTCCCTGTTACAAGCCAACACTCACACGTGACACAGCCAAGGAAACCAATTTTTTCAACTTTTCACTTCATTGAAAGCAGAGGTCATAACATCTTCCGGCTTGGTTTCCGGTCCTGTTGGCATCGGAGGGAATGAAATGGCTGATTTGGGGGGGTTGGGCAAGAATGGGGGGGGGGCAGCAAAAACCGTCTGACATGTCTGCCCCCTCACAGATAAAAAACCCAAAATTTTAAAGATTATTCAAAGACCTCGGGAAGAGAATGGACCTTGCAGACAGATAACAAACATTTAAATTTTAAATTGTTCAGATTAAACTTTTTAAAAAACCGCCAAACCTGAAAGTTTTTAAACCCTGTTCCCGTGGCGGCTGTAAAGAAAAACATCCTGTGCGTTTTCACACAGGCCACTCGTTATATGCCCATTCTATCATTTGAAAGGGAAGAACTCTGTGGTGCATTCCATGTCATGTTCCATCACAGTGAAACCATATTCTTTTTCATTTGTTGGGATTTCATGATGTGAGACATAAACACTTTACAGCAGAGTCCCTGAAAACCTGTTTTAGAGATGCCCACCTACTGATCTTTGAGTTTCTGAAAAGATCAACATTTTTCATCTGATTAAGATTTTACAGAAGAAAGATTTTTAACAAAATTTCTGCTGCTTTTTTGAAGATGTGTTTTAAAGAGATTGTGAAAAAGTTTTTTTTTTTAATTTTTTAATTTTTTTTTTTTTATTTTTTTATTTTTAATTTTTATACTTGGGTTTATTTTTCTGGTGACAGCCTATAGGGCCCCTTTTCGGTCGGGTGGCTATAAGCAACATTACCTTAACCCTTTCCTACCCAAAACACACACACACACACACACACACACACACACACACACCACACAACACAACATAGAAGGGGTTTAATTTGCATACAGTGAGGATTCAGGCTCTTTTTTTGTTTTGAAGTTTTATCAAGGGTTTTAAAAACGATACTACAACAAAAAACCCAACAGCATATACTGAATTCAAGTAAACAGTTTGTTTAAAATTACATGTTGAAGTAAACAGCTCTTAAATTACATTTAAGGAAACAGAAGAAATACTGAAATTGAGCAAGGAATAGTACCTAACAAAGAGATGTTGAGGGACAGACTGAAATTTTAAATAAAAATTTACATTTTTTATACAGCTTTTCGCTAGTTTCAGCAGTTTTACTATTTTGGGGTTTGATTTAAAGTCAGTTGAGGTTTGCGTTGTTTTTTAACAACCTAACAAACCAGTGAATGAAGTACTCTTTGTTTTGTTGTTGTTGTTATTTTGTTTATTTAAAAATCTCAAGACACCTACACCCCTCTAACATATTCTATTTCTATTCCCCCCCTGTACTCAGTTCTCCCCGACCCCTTTCCCCTTTTTCCGTCAAATTTTTATTGAAAAGCTCACAATCACTTTATCTTCATACAGACTTACTGAGAACCAGACAACATTTGATGTAACACATCTGTAACATGCTCAAAAAAGTTTATTAAATTTCCATGTTTAATTGTTCTCATTTGTCCAAGCAAGCAAAAAGGGAAAAATACAGGCCCTAGGAGGGTTTTGGGGGTTAATTTTTAGTCGCACAAAATGTACACACAGACATGCACAAGACATGCAAACTCTCACCTCCTCTCTTTTCCTCCTCTCTCTCTTCTGCTTCTCCTCCTTTTTCTTCTCTCTCTCTCCCCAGGAAATTTTTGTTTTGTAGTCTCAAAAAACAAAGACGATTTCTGAATTGATTTTTAACCTCTTTAAAACGTATTTTAGATTTCACAACAATGTATGTTAAAAAGGAAACCCTAGCAAACAGATCACTCTGGAAGGGTACATTTTCTGCATAACACCATTTCAACGGCCGATTAGCACCATTTTTGCATCACACCCAAACACCGTTCCAAAAAAATTACAACTGGGTTAAACTTTCTGAAAATTAAACACAAAGACACATGTTTTGCATTAAACACCGTTACAACTGGCTGAATTAGCACACATTTTTTTGCATAAAACCCGGGTTACATTTTATTAAATTTACAATTGGGTGAATTACAAAACGGTTCTGATAAAAAAACCTTTTAAACAAGAAAACCATTACAATTTGGGGTTTTGCACACATGTTTCTGCATAAGACCTTTCAAAGCTGGAATTTTTGCCACACAAATGTCTGCAAAACCCTTACAAAAAGCTGAATACACACTGTTTCTGCATAACACCATACAACAGGCCGAAAGACACACATGTTTCTCATAAACCGTTACAACAGGCGAATGAGCACACATGTTCTGCAAAGACCTTTCAACAGGCTGAATGACACACAGTTTTTGCATAAGACCTTTCAACGGGGGAAAAAGCACAATGTTTGCATAAACCGTTAAACTGCTGAAATTGCACAATGTTTTGCATAAACCGTTTCAACTGGCGGTTAGCACACATTTTCGCATAAGACGTTACAACTGGCCGGATTAGCAACAGTTCTTCTTAAAACCTTACAACGGGGGGAATTACACACATGTTTTGCATAAAAACCCCTTTCAACTGCACAATTACACACATGTTTTTTCATAAGACTGTTCAACGGCACAATTAGCACACATGTTCTGCATAACACGTTACAACGGGGACAATTTACAACATGTTCTCATAACACCGGTTTCAACTGCACAATTACCACATGTTTTCATAACACCGGTTTTTCAACTGGCACCATTAGCACACATTTCTGCATAAACCCTTAAACTGGCACAATAGCACACATGTTCTCAAAACCGTTACAACTGGGCAATTACCACATTTCGCATAAACCGTTACAACGGGTGAATTAGCACACATGTTCTCATAAAACCGTTACAACGGGGAATTTGCACACATGTTCTGCAAACACCGTTACAACTGGCGGGGAAATTTGCACACAGTTTTTGCTAAGACTGTTACAACTGGGTGAATTAGCACACATGTTCTGCAAAGACTTTTTCAAAAACCGGGTGAATTACCACATGTTCTGCAAAAAAGAGTTTTCAAAGGCTAATTAGCACACATGTTCTGCATAACACCATTACAACGGGCTGAATTAGCACACATGTTCTGCATAACACCATTACAACTGGGGTGAATTAGCCACATGTTCTGCATAAACCATTACAACTGCAATTAGCACACATTTTCTGAAAATTGCTAACTGAAAAAAAAAAACCAAAACATAACAAACATATTTACTGTTTTTTATGCCTTGGGAATTTTCTGTGTGTCGTTTTTGTTGTGGAGAGTACATCGGGGGTGCGTAGTGCAAACGTGGGTGTGTGTGTGTGTGTGTGGTGTTTTGTGTGTGTGTGTCGGGGTTTTTGCGAGGGATGGGTTTCATCTTGTGTGTACGTGCTTTTTTGGTATTGAGAGCGCTAGATCAGTTGAAAGGTTTTTTCATTCTTCGCACAGATCTTCAACAACAACAAAAAAAAAAAATAAGCTCCTGAAACGCGGCCTTTACATTTGGGACTTATTTTACCTGCATGAGTTGCAGGGAATTCTCATGGTTTGAAAAAAAAAAATTTTTGTCTTATCACCAGAGTCGGGATGTGGGGATCTGACTTTCCAATTGGGCCAATGAAATGGATTCAAAACAGGTTGTGTATTTTAATAAATTTTAGATGACTTCCCCTTTTTCTCTCCCCTCTCTCTCTCTCTTCCTCTGTTTAAATTTTTAATTTTAAAGTCGATCATGACCAAAAAGATTTCAGTGGAGGAATCGAAATGATGTCTTGGAAAATTTTTTTTCTCCAGGTTTTGCGTCTGAGAAAAAAAGTTTTTACGTGTGACCAGTCCCCACAAAATCAACGAAGGTCTTTGAAGCTGTTTTTGGGAACAACATGGACATTAGCGAAAGGGCTTAGGGGTCGAATTTAAGGGGGTTTAGAACATTGCGCAAAACAAAATTTTTTTGTACTAACCATAAATACACAGAGGGGTTCACAAAAATCAGTTTTACAGATGGGGTTAAAATCATGTGTCCTTTTTAAAAAAAAGATGCTTTGATGGAGTGACTTCTTTTACCCATTGTCTGTCACTAATTCATTTGAAAGACAAAAAGAAGAATTCATTGATGGAGTGACTTCTTTTTAACCCATTGTCTGTCACTAGATTTGTTTGAAAGACAAAAAAGAGAGTACTTTTTTACCCGACTGTGGGTTTAAAGTCATTCCATGCATGGGAAGCACTGACCATTGAACTCCAAATGACACCATAAGAAACACTAAACCCTTTTTCCAGCTTTAAGAGATTTTAAAAAATGCTTTGCATTGTCAGCAGCATTTTTTCAGCTTTCACATCAAACTTGTTAGAAATGCTTGGATGATTTTACAGTACAGGAATTTTTTTTGTGTGATCAGGTGATGGGAAAGCCCGGAGTTTCATCCAATTTCCAGCTGGGGGATTACAACGTCAGTTTTGAAAAATCATCAGGGGGCGTGACATCGTTCTAAGTTGTTTTGACGTCTCT
>JAMYXO010008234.1:0-2500 GCA_033310375.1 Conus canariensis
TCTCGCACAATCAGTTTTGGCGCCATTTTTCATCTTCCGCCGACCAAACCTGGACTGTTTCTTGATTTGCCAAAAGTTTGTGAGAAAAACTGTCGAATCCGAAAACGTTCATTCCAAGTCAATTGCGTAAGCTGTCATTTCGTGGATCGCATACCTACGATCTTTTCCGTACAAGTTTGCGACTCTACGACATGACTGACGATGCCGACCTGTCTGGAACAGTCGTCTTCTTCGTTCCACTTTGTGTCATTGTCGGAGTTGTGCGCTAATTGTCACTCTACGAAATTCAGACTTCCCGATCGAAATGTTGTTAATGACTCTATGTCCATGATAAATACAACTGAAAATGTATTGACATTACTGGTCCATTTCCACAGAGTATTTTTCCATCGAAAACCGTATCCAGAGCTCATGTCGACAGCCAGGCGAGGAGGAAAGCCAAATGTGTTTGGTACTCCTTTTCAAAGACCAAGTTCTCCGCTCAGATACAGTCTTGGAGAATCACATCTACAGGTGTGAACAGACTGAAACACCTGCTGTTCAGTCATGACAAAAAGAGTTCATGCTGTTTGGTGTTTCTCATTGCAATAGAGAAAAATAGGACACAAACGCCTTCACAGTGGATTCATTCTCCGATTTTTAATCACCAACAATGTCATACAGCGAACAACATTATCCAGTGTGACATGCTTCATATTATACCTTGGGTTCTGAAGTTGTCGTCCATAGTCTATGAATATGTTGGAATGCTTTGACCGGACGGCGAAGCAGAGAACACGGAAGCTACTACAGAAAGCACCAACTTGTGTCAGTTCCTGCCTCACCAGGCCTGTTTGGTCTGCGTCACTGTGTTGCTGATGACACACACACTCATACATATACGCACCTGCAAACACACAACACACACACACCCACACACACACACACCACACACACACACAACACACACACACACACACACACACACTCACACACACACACACACACACACACACACACACACACACACACACACACACACACACACACACACACACACACACACACACACACAGAGAAGAAAGATAGAATGAAAGAAAGGGAGTACAGAAGACTGGAAGATAGAAAGAAAGAAGGAAAGATCGATAGATAGAAAGAAAGACAGACATCAACAAACAAAAAAGAAAGAAATGCACACCAAAACAAAGCACAAATGACATACAGTTACCATCCATCTGTCTGGAGAGACAATGGTGTTGCGCCATGGATCAGTCAGTTGTGGAGTTGCAGCACCCGCTGTGGCTGAAGAGCCTGATCCTCGAGCGGCAGACTCTGTTGCAGTTGCTGCAGGTGAAGTCTCTGTCATCAGTGTCTGTGGGTGCTGACGCCATCCTTTGCCCATCTGTGGCGCCTCCGTTCTTCCCACTGGGCCTCTCTCCTCTGCTCTGCTCGTTTGCTTGATGCCGGCCTTGATGGTGGACCGCCAGCTGACCCGGTCTGAAGCTGCTGTCTCCAGGTCTGCTGGGTCGAGGTTGCCAAAGACAAACACAGAAATTTTCAATAACAACAACAAGAAGAAAAGTACAGAAGGAATAGATACGATGAGCATGTTTTCAAAGAAGAGAAAAATAGACAACAAAACAAAGCAAAAATTGAGAATAACATAGAAATGGTCAATGAAGTACAAAAATAATGAAAGACGGACACGAGCAAGATTTCAAACAAAAGAAACAAAAGAAAACAAACAAAACAACAACAACAAAATAAAGAAAAAAGAAAAGAAAAGAAAAGAAAGAAAGAAAGAAAGAAGAAAAAGAAAAGAAAGAAAGAAAGAAAGAAAGAAAGGGAAAGAGAAAGAAATATACGACAAAACAACTACAAAAAGGATACAAAGACATAAACTGAATTTTTGAACAGTAAAGTATAGGAAAAATTATAAAAGATGGAGAAAGAAAAACTGAAGGTTTTTCAAGAAGAAGAAGAAGAAAAGAAGAAGAAGAAGAAGAATCTCAACAAGAGAATGTTTTTGGTTGCTTGCTTGTTTGTTTGTTTGTTCTCCTCTTTGGCAACAACAGTGTGCTGCACTCGCCTCCAGTCGATCTGGTCTGGCCTAACTTGCAGACTACACTAAGCTGCGTAGATCTTGTTCCGCTGGTTTCTCCCCGAATTTTCTTTTTCCCACCGGGAGGAGGACGACTACTTTGTCATAGAAATAACACCTCGGTCCAATGGGAACAGGTCAACCTCAAGCTCTCGCCCGTACCGGCGGCAACGCAGATTTTTCTCTGTGTTAGATTTTTTCTCTGTGAGAGAGAGAGAGAGAGAGAGAGAGAGAGAGAGAGAGAGAGAGAGAGAGAGAGAGAGTGTGTGTGTGTGTGTGTGTGTGTGTGTGTTGTGTGTCTGTGTGTCTGTGTGTGTGTGTTGTCGGTGTGTGGTGTGTATTCGATTGCTTTTTTTTGTGGGAAGGTGAAGATAATGCAGAGTACACTGCTTCCCCCGACACCCCCCCCCCCCCCCCTTC
>JAMYXO010008234.1:10000-11109 GCA_033310375.1 Conus canariensis
ACTATTTCTTGTCTGACTCACTGCCAAGTAAGACGTGAAGAATGGACCCATAGACGATACAAAGTGAACATGAACTGGTCTGGTGAATCCCCCAAGCAACAATACGTGTTTTAGGCATGGAACTAGTTTTTATCAACATAGAGCAACATAAATAAAAAATACATCTGCATGAACTTTGACCTATAGTTCTCTGCTTCTAACCTGTCACGTCGTCATTCATCGGACCAGTCTCCATACAATGAACTTTGACCTATAGTAGTCTGCTTCTAGCCTGTCATATATTGCCATTCAAGGACCAGTCCCCATTAAATAAAGTATGACATTACCAAGGGAGCGGGTCCATTCAGCTTTACTGAACAAGCTTCAGCTGACCTAGTTCTGAGCACCACAGCTGATGCTATGTAGTCTGTACTGAACAAGCTACAGCTGACCTAGTTCTGAGCACCACAGCTGATGCTATGAGTCTTGTACTGAACAAGCTACAGCTGACCTAGTTCTGAGCACCACAGCTGATGCTATGAGGTTGTACTGAACAAGCTACAGCTGACTAGTTCTGAGCACCACAGCTGACGCTATGAGGTCTGTACTGAACAAGCTACAGCTGACCTAGTTTGAGCACCACAGCTGACGCTATGAGGTCTGTACTGAACAAGCTACAGCTGACCTAGTTCTGAGCACCACAGCTGATGCTATGAGGTCTGTACTGAACAAGCTACAGCTGACCTAGTTCTGAGCACCACAGCTGATGCTATGAGGTCTGTACTGAACAAGCTACAGCTGACCTAGTTCTGAGCACCACAGCTGATGCTATGAGGTCTGTACTGAACAAGCTACAGCTGACCTAGTTCTGAGCACCACAGCTGATGCTATGAGGTCTGTACTGAACAAGCTACAGCTGACCTAGTTCTGAGCACCACAGCTGATGCTATGAGGTCTGTACTGAACAAGCTACAGCTGACCTAGTTCTGAGCACCACAGCTGATGCTATGAGGTCTGTACTGAACAAGCTACAGCTGACCTAGTTCTGAGCACCACAGCTGATGCTATGAGGTCTGTACTGAACAAGCTACAGCTGACCTAGTTCTGAGCACCACAGCTGATGCTATGAG
>JAMYXO010008235.1:0-11109 GCA_033310375.1 Conus canariensis
GACGCTAAGCTTATTTTGAGAAAGGCTCATTGCCAAACCCAAACCAAAAACCCGCCACTGAACCACACATAAGTATATTTTGGGAGGGCCAAAAAAGCCAATTTGATAACAAAAATTTGACCAGTACCCCAAACCTACATGCCAACAAATAAAACGTAAACATTTTGGGTTTTAAGGGAAAATACACCCAAAAAAGGGAAAAAACCCGAATATAGCCAAAATTATTCCGGGGGGGAAAAATAGGGAAAATTTCTGGAAAGGGGAAAAATTTAAAAAAATTGGGAAAAAAAATCAAACTGATCTCCCTTGGGCCAAACGTTTTCCCCCGTTTGGGGGCTTGCTTTAAAATCAAAACAATTAAAAAACCAATTTGACAAGGGGTTAGGCGGGAAGGGGAGGGGGGAAAATCATTTGGGGTGCAGATGGGAAAAATTTTTTTTTAACGGGAAAAATTTCATCTTCCAATAAGGGACCAAAGGGGAAATGGTTGGGATTGGGGGAAATTTTTTGATAACTTTTTTTTTGGGTTCCCCCCCCCCTCCCCCCCTGCTTCCAAAGCAAGTAAGGAGAAACATGCTTTGGTAGGGTTTTTTCATGCGATCTTCAAGGGCTCCCAGTGGAAGAAAAAGCTAACCTGGAAAAAATGGGTAAGTTTGGGAAATAAATTTTTCCCCCCTTTTTTTAGATGGTGGGGGGTTTGGGAGTGGGGGGGGGAATTGAAAGGGCACTGGAAATGGGTCCCATCCTTTTGTCCCATGTCAAAAAAACACGAAAAGGGGGGCTTTTGGGGCATTGATGGTGTGGGGGTGTGATTTTTTTCGAGTCATTCACTTCAGCCTCGGGGGGCCCCCCCCCCCCCTTCAAACCCCCCCTTGGCACTCTCACCTTCTACCTGTACCTACTCCTCTCACATCCCCCCCCCCGCCCCCCCCTTCCCCCCCCCGAGGGGGGTGGGGTATTGGGGTCCCCTTTTTTCCCCCCTTAAACACACTTCTTTGTTTGGAACGTTGGTCTTTTTTTACTAAAAATTGTTTTATTTTTGGGATACTTGTTTTTTTTTTTCTCTTTCCCTTCTAAAACAAATTTTCTTTTACAGTTGATGTTGCTGGCAGGACACTTTGGCACAGGGTATGTACAATTTGGGAAAATCCCCTTTTTTGGGGGGGCAAATTTTCCCTTTTTTTTTCTGTGTGCCTTGCTGTCATAAACGCTGGCGATTCAATGTCGTAAGGGGAGCATTCCCTTTTGGGGTTAAAAACCCTGTATTTTTTTCATCTGGGGGAACAAAAGTTTCTCTACTTCTTTGTTTGTTTACCCCTTTGCTGTAACTTGCCTCATTTTATATTTACTTTCATTTCAAAAAAAATCGAGGCTACCAAAATTGTTTCCCCGTTCTTCCATGTCCCATCTGACTGCATTCCAAATCGAAAAGGGGTGTGGCGGGGCGTGAAATAAAAAGTTTTTTTTGTATTTGGGCCCTAAACTCTAAATTGATTTTTGCTGTGTAAGACATTTTGGTTTCAAGGGTTAAAAAGGGGAAGGGGTTGGAACACCGTTTTGGGGCTGTTTCCTTGTTTGTTCTGTGTGCCCTGTGGGTGTTCATATCTGCTAAAGGGGATTTGGTGTCCCTTAGCAGGGATTTCCTTTTTGGGGTTTTAAACGTGGGGGCAAAGTTACCCTAACTTGGGTTTTTTGTTTACTGTTTTTCTTTCCGCTTCAAATTTTTATTTTACTTTCAAATTTACACTGAATATGGACGAAAAAAAAATCCTATCTCATCTTCTTGACAATTTAAATTTGGAAAAGGGAAAAAAAAAAATCCTGTCTTACCTTCTGCACCCGGTTTCTGTCCCCCACTCCCCAAAATCCCCTCATTTTGGCTGCCCCCACAGCCACACCGGTTCCCCCCCCCCCAACCTGTGGGGGCCCATCCACCGGGGCCACACCTTGGGGGTTTGGGCCCCCCCGCAGCCTGTGGTGCCCCTCCCCAGCCATAGCCGTTCGTCCCCCCCGCCCGCCTGTGGGGCCCCCTCCACAGCCATAGCCTGGTTCGTCCCCCTGCAGCCTGGGGTGCCCGCCCAGCCATACCTGGTTTCGTCCCCCTGCAGCCTTTGGTGCCCTTCCCCCAGCCTTTTGCCTGGTTCGTTCCCTTTCAGCCCGTGGTGGGCCCCTCCCCAGCCATAGCCTGGGTTTGTCCCCTGCCCTTTTGGGCCCGTCCCCCAGCCCCCCTAGCCCGGTTTCCCGTCCCCCTGGGGGGCCCCCGCCTGTTGGGGCCCATTCCAAAGCCATAGCCGGGGTTTTGCCCCCCGCAAGGGTTGGTGCCCGGTTTCCCCCCAGCCGCACCTGGCCCGTCCCCCCGGGAACCCTGGTGTGCCCTCCACCAAGCCACAGCCTGGGTCCCTCCCCCTGCAGCCCCGTGGTGCCCATCCACAAACCCCCGCCCGGCCCCGTCCCCCTGCAGCCTGTGGTTTCCCCCTCCCCAAACCCCGCCCTGGCCGTCCCCCCCAGCCCGTGGTGCCCATCCACAGCCCCCCCTTTCTCCTCCCCTCAGCCTGGTTTTTGGGCCCCTTTTCCCCAACCCCAGCCTGACATCTCCCTCGTGGCCTTGCACAGAAAAAATCCCAAAAATCAAGTTTTCGTGAGGCAGCCTACAAGAAAAATGAACCGAAAGGGTGAGGGCACCATAGAGCAGGATATGGAGGGCCGCAAAATTTTCTGCCCACCAATGCAGGATGAAAAGGGTTTTAAGTAAAAATCAACTTTTGGGCTTTTTTTCGGCAAGACTAAATAAAAAGAAAAATTTTCTTCTCTTCCTTTTTCGTAAAATTTCCTGTGGGGAACCAGGGTTGAAAAAAAAGATTCAACACAGGCAAATGCTTTGGGCAGGGGAAAAATTTTAAGGCAACACTGGGCAGGGCTGTATTCCCTTAAAAACGGGTGGAACCCAACTGTCTTCCCAATTTTACCTAAAAGCACGTCTGCTCCCGAACCCCTGTGGCTGGGGTGACAAAAGCCACAGTGAATGGCTCGATGCAATCGGGAAAAAAGACCCCAAGGTAGCAATTCAAAGGCGCTTATCAATTTTACCCTGGGCTGGGCATAAACATTTGTTTAGTATCCTGCTTTTCCCAACATTTATTTTACAAACCCATGTGGGCAAATTTGGGGACACCTTTCCCCCTTTTTGGGGGGGGGGGGGGGGGGGGATTTGGGAAAGGGGGTTTTTAAAACTAAAAAACACACGCAACACACACACACACACACCACACACACACAAAAACACACACAACCCCACAAACAAAAATTCCCCCAGATGTGGGAAATCCCCTGACCCCTAACCCTAAAAATTTAAATAAAAAAGAAAAAAATTTAAAAAAAAACATTCTACAAAAGTTTGTATGGGGGTTTAGGAAAACTTTTATTTTTTTAAACAAAAAGGGGAAAACCCAAACCTCTTAACCATTTTTTTTGGTAAGAGTGAAAATTCAACATCAAAAATAAAAAATTAAGATCACCAAACTTTCTGAAACAATTTAAAACCAAAAACTTTTTTTTTTTTAATCCCTGGGGGGGCTGCTTTGCTGGAACAGTTTAAGTACGGATATTTATAATTTGTTCGAAATATTTATTTTTTGATTGAAAACGGGCTTCTTGGGTTTTGTTGTTTTTGTTTTTTCCTTTTTCGGCCCCCCCTTCCCCCCCTCCTCCCCCTCCTCCCCCCTCTCTTCCTTCTTCTTCTTTCTTCTTTTTTCTTCCCTTTTTCTTTTCTCTTCTTCTTCTTCTACCTTTCCCAAATTAGATGTTATCCAGCCACACGCCAGCCCGTCTTCATGCCTGAATTTATCACCCTCATCCCGGGTTTCTATCCTATATTTAAATTTGTGTCCCTATTAAAAAATGATTCTCGACAGCTTTCTTCTTTCTTAACCCGATAAAAAAAAAATATATTTGGGATCTTTTTGAAGATTTTTGCAATAAGGGAAAAAAACCCCCAAAATTAAAACTGGAGGTGGAAACATTTTAAAACCCTTTCGACCGCAAAATCAAAACCCCCCCCCCCCCACCTCCTCCCCCCCTCTCCCGGCATAATGGCATTTACAGATGGATGGGGGTTTAATTTTTGCAATTATGCCCAAATACATCTTCACTACGAATGGGACGTCCCGCAAGGGAGGAGGGGTGTGTTTGGGACTTTTTCCTTGATTCCCCACCCCTTTCAAACAAATTTTAACTTGGGCACAAAAGGTTTCGGGCATTTTTTTCCCCTCCCCCTCCCCTTTAAACCAAATTGTGTCGGGCCAAAAAATGTAACAAAAAATTTTTCCGATCCCCCCCTTTTTCCCAACCCCATTTTCTGGGACATGTCCGGGAACTTGTTCCCTCCTCCCCTTTTTCAACCAAAAGTTTCTGGGACATGTCCGGGGGCTTTTCCGAATCCTTTTCCCCTTTTTAAAAAAATTTCTGGCACATTTAAAAAAAACTTTTTCCAAACCCCCCCCTTTTTAAACCCAAAGTGTCCCGCACATGTTAACCCCCAAAGTTTCCCCATCCCCCCTTTTTAAAAAGGTCCCCCGCCCCATGTACGGGAAAAATTTGTTCCGACCTCCCTTTTTAACAAATGGTCTGGGACCTTACGGGAAATTGTTCCCGGGTCCTTCCCCCCTTTCAAAAAAATTTTGTCTGGGACATTGTACGGAACTTGTTCCCATCCCCCTTTTAAAACATGGTTTTGGCCAGTACGGGAAAATTGTTCCGATCCTCCCCTTTCAAAAAAATGTTCGGCACATGTAAAGGGGAAAAATTGTTTCCGACCCCCCCCTTTTTAACAAATGTTTCCCGGGACTAAAAAAAATGTTGTTTTGGGCCCCCAAAAAAACGGAAAGCACTTGGGGCCCTATGTCCCCCATTGAAAAATCTCCTTTTAATAGAGGGCCCACAGTTTTGGGGGTTTGATGTTTAGGGGGGGGGGGTTTTTGGGGAGGGGGGGGGGGGTTTTTGGGGGTAAAGGGGATGGCCGAGACTCAAACCTTTCTTTTTCCCCCCAAAACACAACTTGGTCAGGGGGCTGGTTTTTGAAATTTTAACCCGACACCCCTCAACCCAAAACTTTTCCCTTTTTTTCGAGATTTGTAGTAAAACCTTCCCTTTTCCGTCCCTTTTTCAAAAAAAATGGATAGTAGACAAAAGAGAACCCAAAAAGGGGGTGATGGGGCGGGGGGGAGAGAGAGCAAAAAGACTGCGTGTTTGTGCCTAAAAAGCAAATCCGTGCCCCCGCGCGCGCGCGCGGGGTTGTTGGGGTGTGGGGGTGTGTGTGTTGTGTACCGCCCCCGCGCGCGTTGTTTTTGTGTTTGTGTGTGGGGTGGTGTGTGTGTGTGTTTTGGGGTTTTTTGTGTGTGTGGAATGTAAACGAAAAAATCCCAACATTAAGGGATGTTTTGGGCGGAAAGCCAAAAAAACCAAACCCCCAAAATTTCCCCCTCACCCCAAGGGGGGGAATTTGGGGGGGGGGGGGGGGGTTTTTTTAACTAACCCCCACCCCCAGAGAATGAATGAAAGGAAAAGGAATGGAAGTTTTCCCACAAATGGGCCTCCCCATCGCTCCATGTCAACAAAAGGAAAATTTTTGGAAAAAGAGTTGGGGGTAATGTCCCCTTAGGCCCCGTTTACCCCCACCCCAACGCCAACACAAAATCACTGAGGCAATTGGTTGGGGGGTGATTCACCTAACCTAAAAAAACAATCCCGGTTAAATTTTTATTTTCCCCAAACTTTTTAAATGGATGGGGACCCTTTGGCCCCCCAAGGGTAACAACCTTCCCCCCCTCTAAACCCCATCAACATCCCACAAAAATTCAAGAGGGTTTGGGAAAAAGATGCCGACCACGTAAACCCCCCACATATTCCGCGTTTTTTAAAATTGTCAAGCCCAAAATGTTAATCCCAAGGGCCCAGACACCAGCGCTCTCCCCCAAAGCCCGGGAGCTCCCCTTGTAAACATACATCATTTGAACCCTGCAAAATATCGAGAATTTATGAAAAACGTGAACACCCGAGTTTGGGTTGGCCTTTGGGGGCAATGGCCCGGGAACCCTTGGCGGGCTTCCATTGTAGAAAATAACCCCTCAGAAGGACTGGACCCTTTTCCAAGAGGCCCCACAGCTAAAACTCCTAAAAAGGGGAAAAAAAGAACCCACAGCTTGTTTTTCCCGGGCTCGTTTTTCTTTTAAAAATTTTCAGTAAAAGGGGTCACTACAAACCCCCAACCAAAACTGTTTTTTTGTTTCAAGTCCAACGGATTAAACTAGGGTTTTATATCTCTGATTAAATTGTATGCTGAGCCCGGAGTGGCCCCTTCTGGAATTTTCCCAAAAACGTCAGACACCAAAAATGCCCAGTCCCTCTTCTGCCCTTTACTGACTTCACGGGTTGTACCCCAAAAAGACACGTCGCTTATGGAAAATCAAACTGCTTTTGGGAAGCCCCTTTCCAAATGCCAAAAATTTTCAAAAGGCAACTCTCCTAAAAATGGCTCTGGGAAACTTTACTGAGACCCCCCTCCGCCCCCCGCTGACTTTCCTGGGGAAAAGGCTGTCGGTTTAAAAAAACCATTTAAGGTTATTCTCCGGCTTCTTGGGCCCAAAACTAGCTTTAAAATACAAGCGGGCTTGCACCGGGGATCACCCAAAAGGTTTTTTTTTTCAAAAAATTGAACCGAAACAGCGACCCCTTTTAAAAAGCATGGGTTCCCCTTTTTTCCAGGGGCGTTCTGTTTAAAAAAAAAGAAAAAAACGAAAAAAAACAAAAAATCAAAACATTGGGAAATTTTATTTAGAGTCAAAATAAGAAAATCTGCGTATAATATTGGGGTTTTTGAAGGGTGATGCCATAATTTCCAAAAAACAAGTATAAAACCAAAGGGCATTTGGGGTTTGGGGTTTCCTGGACCTCCCTGCCCCGACCCCCCCCCACCCCCCCCCCCCCACCCACTCCCCCCACTGCAACTTCTACTCTTTTTACTTCCGGGTTTTATCTGCTTTTGATCATTTACACCCCCTAATTTGACGTGTGGGGTTAGGGTAGCCCGTGCGACATGATGACCCCCATTTAATTTATATCCACCAATGTAAAAGGAGAAAAATAAATTTGGGGGGGGGTTTTTTCTTTACCTTCTGTTTCAAACCCCACCCCCCACACCCCAAAAACCCCCCCCCCCCCCCCCTCCCCTTTTAAAGGGTTCCAAATTTTTGACCCCGGATGAAAAGTTGTTTTTTTGGGTTGGAATTTTTCCCCCCATGCTCCCTTTCTAGCATAATTTTTTTAACCCGGGTGGGGGTGATTTTAGCTTTTTTTTCCCGAACCCCCCCCCCCCCCTCCCCAAAACTTTTTTACAAAAACCGCAAAACCCCGAAAAAAGGGTCCCCGAGGGGGAAAAGGTCGCCAGACCCCCCCAGATCCCCCCGTGTTCCCACCAGCAGGTCGGTGGGGAATACCCCGTGGCCTGATGGG
Organism: Conus canariensis; assembly: GCA_033310375.1. NCBI lineage: Eukaryota > Metazoa > Mollusca > Gastropoda > Neogastropoda > Conidae > Conus > Conus canariensis. The sequence continues at coordinate 7,507 of JAMYXO010008235.1, forward strand.
CCCGGAAAAACACCCTGCCCCCCCTGATCAAAACCCAAAACTTAGTGGGGCAGACGGGATTTTGGCCTGAAACCATAACTTTACTCTCCTTTAACAAACGCATCAGCACAATGGGAAAATGTCAAATTTGGGTGATACCCCACTCCCGCTCTCTTCACCCAAAAATTCACAGTGCACAATGGGGGATGTCATTTTGGGCCCATACCAAAAACCCCACCCCCTTTTTAAAAAAAACCCTAGTAACACAATGGGAGCAAAGTCCCTTTTGCCCGATAAAACCCTAACTCACCCCTCCCCCCAACAAATGTAGCTAGCAAAACGGGGGGGTGGAGGGAGGCCCTTTTGACCCGATTTTCTTTAAAAAACATAAACCAAACAACGGGGGGGTTTACTTTTGGGTTTTTTTTTCAGAGACTCATCCCTACCCCCCCAAATTAATCAACCCCCCAAGTAAGCGGGGGTGGGGGGTACGTTTAGGGGCTCACGCCCAAAGCAAACCTTCCTTTCCCGAAATTACCCAGGCACATGTGAGCGGGGTTTAAATTTTATTTTTCGCAGGGGTCTAATAGGGGAGGGGGTCCAAAAAAGACGTGAACTACGACATGGAAAAATTTGGAAAAACTAGGTTTTGTTTCTAATTTTTTTCCTTTCTTTCCTCTGTCTCCCTCCTCCCTGTTTTTCCCCTCTCTCTCCTCTCTCTCCTCTCCCGCACAAAACCCCCACACACACACCACACACACACACAAAACCCCATTAACCTTTTCTCCCTCTCGAATACACACACAACAAAACCCACACAACACACAACACCGCGCGCCCAATGCGGGGGCGTAACCCGCCTCATGCTCGCATGGGCCCAAAAGCACTCGTGTGTGATCGCAGACCACAACTTTGGGGGCCCCTTTACCACCACCCAAAAAGGGTCCCCCGCCCGCACTCACTATGGGGCCGACATTGACCAAAAAGCCAGCCCGTTGCAAAGTGCCCCCAGGTAAAGTGCCCTTTAACAACTTTCCACCTGGCGGGAAAAACAAACAAGGGCCAAAGGGGGGGTGGGGGGGGGACACCCAATTGGGCTGGGGGGGGTAAAGCCACCCCGGGGCTGAAGGAGCAGCCATAAATTTTTTTGGGTCCCATGTAAACCCACCTGGGTTTACAGAGAGGAAGAGAGAGGAGAAAAGAGAAAGAGAGAGGAGAGAGAGAGACTTTTGGGACAAATGCGACAAAAGGCAAATTTCTTCGATGATTAAAAAAGCTCCAATATTTCCAAAAAGACAAAAAATAAATTTTAAAAATGGCATTTTTGGGGCTTTTTGGGAATTTTGCATACCCGTGTTATTTATTTGTATTCTTTTAAAATTTTTTTCAACATCTTTTTCCTTGATATATACAATCTCCCCCCCTCAACTCTTTTTTTCATTTTGGAGTCCCTCTGAGATGGAAATATTCTTTTATTTTTTAGACGGGGTTTTACCTCCCTCATGACGTTACCCCCGTAATGCTGAGATGCAGAAATCCTTTAAATTCTCGAGATTGGGGAACACCGAAGTCCGAACCCAAATACAAATTTTGGAGAAATTTTATAAATTTACCAGCAAGCCTGTAACCAAAGGGGGTTTTAATCGGGGCCCCGTCCCCAAAAACCCCCCAAACAACTCTTGTAAATTTCAAAGGAAAAGAAAAATAAAACTGGCAGACCCCTACTCCTATATAAACCATGAAAATTTGTTTTGATTATAAAAGGTAAATGAAAGAATGGATTTACCTCCCAAAAGGGTTTTATAGGGAAACCCCATACCAAAAATTCCCCCAAGTCCCATTTTGGCCCCTTTTTTTAAAAACCCCCGGGAAATTGAAGTTTTAAGCACATTTGGGAAAATGCAAAACGGAACTGCTTCAAAAGTTTTCTTTACATTTCTTCCTAGCCATTAAAACCTGTTAACACATCGCCTGGTTTTTGGAACCCGGGTTTCCCTTTAAAACTTTTCGCCAACCTTTACCCCCCCCTGGGCCCGTAAACCCGAAGCAAATGTAAAATTGGACGGGGTGAACCCCTGACTTCCCCACAAACAAATCCCCAGTGCAACGGACCCGATTGGGAGTTTGCAACGAAAAGTTAAAAAACTTGTGGAAATCGAGAGGAATTTTTTTACAAAAAAAAACAAGAACCCCTTTACCAAAACCAAATGGGGTTTTTTCTGTAAATGTAATCCAAAGGGGCCAAAAAAAAAGGGTTTTTCCCCTGTGCGCTCAAAAAGACTGGTTTTGCAATATTTAAGAACAAAACACATTTCATCCTCTCCGGGTGAACAAGCTTCTTGGGCAATGTGCACGTCTGGGAAAATTTCCTTACCCAAAAAAGTAAAAGCAAAGCCCCCGGTGAAGGATAAAAGGGGATCTTTCATCATTACGGGGGTTTGGTTTTAAGGGGTTTTAAAGTTGTGGGCCAAAAAACGGCTTTCGCCCTCAGTATTATCACAATAGAAGTTTTTTAAATAAAAGGGGTTAAAAATTTTCCCCCCAAATTTCCAAACCTACATCCCCACCTATGAAACCTTTTACACTTTGGGGAATTTTGTGAAGTCAAAAGTAAAAAAGACCCTTAACCCCCGAATGATTCTTTAAAAAAATAGCGTTGGTAAATAAAACTGCTTTTTTATTTTCCTCGGGAATTTCCAGTTTTTTTACAAAAGCCCCGAATTTATTTAACTCACACCTTTTTTTCTATGGGAACGAACCCCTAACCCGAATAAGTTGGGACACAAAAAATCCAGTCCGGTATTTTTTTATTTGCCAAATTGCTAAACACAGATTTATTGAAAAATTCATCTGATCACCAAAAATCTCTTCCGTACCCCCCCCAAAATTAACCCTGCCCAACCCATTTTACTTTCACCCAAAAAATAGCCCCCCACACCCTATTTAAATTTATTTCATAGCTGATTGTCATGAAAATAATTTAAAAAATCCTTCTAAAGCCCCTTCCTCCCTCACCAGGGCCAACACTTTTAAAAATGGTTATGTCTGCCTTTTGAAAAAGCATGTGTAAAAAATGGCCCACTGCTGGGAAACCCAGTCCCAAGAACAAAAAAGAAAAATGCCCTGCAAAAAAGGGTTTTTTGGGTCCTATTTTGAACCGATCGTTTCCCGCCCCCTAAATCCTGGGCAATTAAAGGCATCCCCTCCATTCCCTCCCCCAAAACCCAGAGGAAGCACAAAATTTAAATCTTTTCCCGACAGCCACCTATCGTTGGTCCCCAGTGAATTCAAAAGACTTTCCCGCCTGTCTACCAAAAACGATGCAAAAGGCTGTTCGACTGTAGGGAACACCCCGGAAAAGAGGGGTGAAAAATTGAAATTCCCACCCCCTTTTTTGATTTCAAAAATTTCAAAAAACGGTTTTTCACATTGGGCCCTGGTGTGTTATGGGTGGGCCCCATTTGCCCCAAAAGCAAAGAAACGAAATTATTAATGCGGTTTAGCAAAGTCCCTTTTTCAAAATTTTTCTTGGCCAAGGGGGAAAACCTTTCGGGGTCCTCCCCGTTTTCCCTCACCCCACTATCCCTCAAACTCTTTCCGCTATTTGGGAAGCCCACCAGGATT
>JAMYXO010008236.1:0-11108 GCA_033310375.1 Conus canariensis
CATTCATCTGGCATAGTAAACTGTTGGTCCATGTCTTTTCGTGTTGTAGGTACTCCCCGTGAAATAGTTTATCAGCAATCAATAGAAAGAAACTCGTGGAGAGCGTGGCAGCAGAGAGTCCTCAGAAGAGAAGCCCCCTTCAAGCAAGTGTTTCGGCCCTTATCTCCTGACACTCTAGGGGGGTTGGGCCACACCCGGTTCATGACTCCGGATGTCCCTCTGCTGCCCCTTTTTTTCCCATCTTGGGACGAGCCATGGCTGGGATTCGAACCCATGACCCTCTGGACATGCTCATTTTCCACTTAATGACTCGCGCTTTAACCACTGAGCCACAGGGACACCTGATATTTGTAGGGAAATTAAGCCTTATGAAGTTCACTTTTGTTCCTCCTTGACCAGATCCAGCTTGAACACCTCTCTGCCGCTTCTGCCATTGCTTTCAGGGCTCTGGTTTTTTTCCTTCCCTGCAACTGAGAGCTGTTTCATGAGGCTGTATGCAGACGTTCCTACAAACCCCTAGCTCCAATTTCTGCAGTGAGGACTTTGACCTGATAGCCTTCTCTCCTCAGGCTGTTTGCCAGATCAGCATACTTACTATCAAGGTAATGCTAACATGAACTCCCATACAAATATTTGAAAAAATGCAGACTGGAAATGGTCATCCTAAAACTGGTTGGAAACGATTTATGGTGAAGAAAGAACAAAAGAAAGCAAATGGCATTTCCTAAAATGGCAGATACGGTAAGTAAACAAAAGAAGATCTGATACATGAAATTTGGTATTAGATTTTTACACGAAGAAAACATGCTGCCAGGCGCAAAACAGTCAACGTTGTTCGACTGCTTTGGAAGCAAGTTATCGCAACAAATTCTGAAGTTTGGTGAAAAAATACGCCTTAAATGATTAGATCTTGAAAACAAATCTAGAGGAAAATTATCAAATGGACTGCCTCTTAAATCTAATTCTCTTAAATTTGGCGTATTTTTAAAGCCTTTGGATTCAATAGTTTCGACAGCGGAAAAAAGACAAATTCAAACTGGTTATACAAGGCAAGTATACAAACAACATTTTAAGAGGCAAATTAATTAACGTTTGAGACACATCTACTCGACTCAGTGCATAGTGAACTTTTTTTGATAACAACCCCTTTGTTATTCGGCTTAGAGGGTTGTTAGATAAAACCAGAACCTTCAAATTGTGTAGACTAATGAAAGCAGGCATATGAAGGATGCTGAAGTTGTTGTGTCTAAGATCAATATACTGTAAATTGATGAGCTTCATACCTGAAACATTCACAAGGAAACAATGTGACAAACTCAAACGTGTAAGGTATCCGTTCTCATTAAAATCTACTGGTGACATTCCCGAACCTGTGGCGTCCACATGCCGAAGCTGAGAAAGAGGTCTACAGGAAAAGAGTGACCACACGCTATGAAGTGACCTTGACACAGACAACCTTCAGGACACGTTCTGTCACACATTAGCTCGTCGTCACGCTGTGGACACTGACCCCAACCATCACACAAATATTGTCTGTGTACACATATTTCAGAAGCTCGACAGAAGTACATACCAACACATGAAACAGTCCCACAGCCTTGTTCATCTTCGCCATGAACACAGTCAGAAAACCCATTGCATCGAGTGTAGACAGGGAGACAGTACAGCCACTCCTCTGTGCAAGAGTAATGCGTATTAGGACAGGGCTCTTCAGCTTTCATCACCTGCCGAGTAAAGTGACCAGTACCGTCGAGATTGATGTAGACACGCAGCTTTTTGTCTTCTCCTATTTCACCGAACGATGATATCTTGGTTTGGAGACAGTTGTCTTCGTCTGATCCATCTTCGCAGTCAGGTATGTAATTACAAGGACTTTCAGGATGAACACACTGACCATTAGAACAGAGAAATCCATCACATGTGGCACAGTTTATTTCATCAGAATCATCCATACAGTCAGAATAATCATTACAACGTTGGGAGTGTAGCACACACTGGCTGTTTAAGCAAAGAAAACCATCACAGGGGGGATGGACACAGAAAAACTCATCACTGCTGTCTGGACAGTCTTCTCTGAAGTTGCAGACTAAAGTGTAATGCAGGGCTGTCCTACCATCATCACACACAAAGAGGGCATAACTGTCCAGAGGAATCGGCGTGTTGACCAGCTCTTCACTGACATTGGTCAGCTGACCACACCAGGAATGACCAGTGCTTCTACACTGGCTGCTGGATCACACACTAGGAACATGTGAGTCACATGACCTTTCGGACAATGAGAAAGGAACTGCTTGGTGTTGTTTGGAATAGAATGCGATAATAGTATGTAGTTTGTAGTAATCTGTGAAGGAAACAGAGTAAGGTATCGTGACTTGATTTCACACAGCACAGCATCAGCTGACACATATTTCACTTCCTTCAAACTGTGAAAACCCATCGACAAAAGTAACTGTGCTTGTAGAATCCGTGAAGGGAAGTATGAAAACTTAGATATAAAATGGTTCATGATATAGATCAAAGTATTATCAGCCCATCTGCGAAATTTACTGTACATGAAGAGCCCAGCGTCCCAACCAGCTGTGCAACCAAAGAACGCCACAAAATTATCATAGTACTTAAACACATGTAGTGAATCAACCTGTTGCTGTCTGGTTTTTAGGGAAGCTATTACTCCACTTTCTCTACGACACTTATACATTAATTGTGTGAAAGACAATTTTGTTTGTAGTACAATTAGCTTGAAGCATTTGTTACGGGAAGCCACCAGACCTGACATCCAGGACTGCTGAAGGGACAGTGTTCTGATTCGTCTCGTCCATCTTCACACTCTGGCTTTTGATTACATTGAAGGTGGTTCTGATACTTAAAGTAATGATGAAGGGAGCAGTTAAATACATTCTTGTTCAGTTTTCGAGCTTCATCTTCTTTAGAAAGAAAAGAAAAGTGTATCTTTGCACCACCTTTCTTACACGTATATCTGAATTGAAGGTACGATTCATAAATGACTTCAGCTGACATAGTTAGTGCACCACAAACAGATAACGATGTGATAGTTCTGCCTGATTTTCTGTAAGCTACTTCCACAAACTCGCAACCCTTGTGGCAGCCATCTATGTTCAAATGGAATGACTGTTGAACACTGACCATGAACACGTGTTTCAAAGGTACATTGAAGTTTTCCATAAATTGTGAAGACACTAAAGAGTCAGGTGATGTTAAGTATCCGGAATTTCTATAAAGATATTTGACGAATGTGTTGGGGCGTTTAATGACGTCCATGTGGACTTGAACAGGCGGGTTGTTGTAGCATATATATTTAAATGATTTTTTATTCTCCATATAGATTTCGGTAAGGCTGTGTTCATTGCATACAATAGTGTAAAAATAGAAATCTTTAAATATCCACTGTTCGGATTCACACCAGTACGCCAGTCTTACCACGTGACCCCTTATGATGACATGCTCTTGTTCCATAAGGTTTATGTTACACCAAGTCATAGAATCATCATTAACTCCATACAGGACTCCTGGCCCTGGTGTATAGTCACTCCCGTATTGTTTAAACTCCGAGAAATTCAGTTGCCGGATCGTAATATCAGTATCATTTTGATTTAAGAGATATTCCACACCTGGACATATGTCACTGATATTCAGCGCATAACCTGTAGGTCTTATGTTAACCACATCCATGCCCAGCTGTCCTGTATTGACTTTCACACACACACACACACACACACACACACACACACACACACACACACACACACACACACACACACACACACACACACACACACACACACGCGCGCGCACACATGTGCGCTCCCGTGTTATTACAATTGTTGTAATTATTATTAGTATTATTATTACTATAAATAATGCTATCATCATCATCATCATCATCATCATCATCATCATCATCATCATCATCATTGTTATTATCATTAACCTTATTATTATCATTATCATTAATATTGTTGTTATCATTATTGACTTCATTATTATCATCATCAACCTGATTATCATTATATTTGTTATGTTCATTATCATAATCCTCATGATGATGATAAGTATGATGATCATTGTTATTATTATTACTATAATTACTTCATTGTTCTACTTCTTCTTCTCTTTCTTCTTACTATTATTATTATTGTTATCATTATTATTATCATCATCATCATCATCATCATCATCGTCGTCGTGGTCGTGGTCGTCATAATTATTATTATTACCATCATTATTATTTTTATTATTATTATTGTTATAATTATTATAATACTCTCATTATGTTATTATTATTATTATTATTATTATTATTATCATTATCATGTCCAATATGATCATGTTTATCATTATCACACCTTTATGATGTTCGTGATTATGTAGTAATAGTAATAGTAGTAGTAGTAGTAGTAGTAGTAGTAGTAGGGTTAGTACTGGTAGCAGTAGTAGTAGTGGTGGTGGTGGTGGTAGTAGCAGTAGTAGTAGAAGTAGTACAATTATTTTTAGTAGTAGTAGTAGTAGTAGTAGTAGTAGTACAAATAGTAGTAGTAGTAGTAGTACAAATAGTAGTAGTACTAGAAGTTGTTGTAGTACTAGTAGTAGTATCATTATTATTAGTATTAGTAATTTATTACTATTACCATTATTGTTGTTGTTGCTGTTGTTGTTTTTATTGTTGTTATTTTAATCATCACTATTATTGTTTTTCTTATTCTTATTGTTGTTTTTATGATCATTGATGTTGTTATTATTGTTATTATTATTATTATTACTACTACAGTTATTATTCCATTATCATCATCATCATCATTATCATTATTGGTATTGTTTTGTTATTGTTATTATTATTATTATTTGGTTGTGATGATGGAGATTCCTCTAATGTTAATGAGTCACTCGCAGTCCATTCAGGCAATGCCACAGGAAGAGACATTGTGTTGTATTTAGAAGAAATGTCAAGGAAAATGGATGGCAGCGCAACACATAGCACAGGGGTTGAAAAAGGAAAACTTGGCTCTCCACTGTGACAGCTGCACTCTCGCATTTGTTGATAAACATTTTTTGTTGTTGGAAATTCTGATTGTTATTTATGTTCGATGTCTAGAACTGAATTCTGTGCTTTTCCGTGATCTGGACTCCTCATCACGATGAACTTTTTTGTAATGTTATCAGCCGTGTTTACTTCTGATTTTTGTTTATGCACAATCCCTATCCCCCCCCCCCCCCCCGTCTCCTCTTGTGAATGGCTTTGTAAAGCTTACACAATAAATCATTCATTCATTCATTCATTCATTACCTTTATGGAGTAAGATGATAATGCCTTGTTTCTAACTGTACGACAGTTCACCTTCTCACATCCAGAAGATTATTATTATGATTATTATTGTTACTATTATCATTATGGTTGTACTATCATCATCATCATTATTATTATCATTATTATTATTACTATTATTAATATTATTGTTTGTTGTTGTTGTTATTACCATCCTCCTCCTCCTCCTCCTCCTCCTCATTGTTATAAACATCATCATCACCATCATCATCATCATCATCATCATCGTTGTTGTTGTTGTTGTTGTTATAATCGTTATCGTGTTTATTATTACTACTACTACTACTAGTTTATGTTTGTTATTATTAGTAGTACTATTATCGTTATCATTGTTATTATCATTATTATCATTATATTATTATTATTGTTATTATTATCATCATTATCATTACTGTTATTACTATTATTATCCTTATCATTATTATGTTTATAATGTTTGTCGTTATGATGTTTATTATTATAAATATCATTGTTATTATTACTATCACTTTCATTATCTTATTCATTATTACTATGTTTATTATAACTCTGTTCATTATTATCATTATATTTATTACCAGTAGTAGTAGTAGTAGTAGTAGTAGTAGTTGTTGTTGTGGTGGTGGTGGTGGTGGTGGTGGTGGTGATGGTGGTGGTGTCTTTTTTTATCATCATTGTTGTCATTATGTTAATCCGTATTGTCTCCTCTTCAGCCTTCTCTCCGTTCCCTAGCCTTTTTGCATCCACTTCCAAAAGATAAGTGACGGTCTGTTCGTCCTTTGTTTTTTTTATTGTCTTGAAATTGATTTGCCTGGCCTGATGAAGACAAATCAGGTCGGAATGCATTGCATTTGTTCTGTGATATGATTAATTCGTTTGGCGGCGCACCAACTCGTTCCTTACCCATGACCATACGTTCAGACGTTGTTAAAACTTGTGGTTACAGTTTTAATTAGAAAAACAGATTTGATATTGTCCAGAAAGACATGTACGATAAGATTAAACGAGCTATGCTTTTAGTTACAAAAAAAAAAAGAAAGAAAAAAGTTAACAACTTTTTTTTTTTTTCCAGAGGGGGAACATTGACAGAATCTTTGTACCTGTATTATCATATGATTGTGAAGTGTGGTGTTCTGATATGACGAACCTTGCCAGTAAACTCAAGCTCCATTTCTATAAAAAAAAACAACAAAAAAACAAAGAAAAATTTCGTAATTCAATGTGTGAACCCTGTCAAAAATGTTTGCACTGACTTGGGCCAGATTTCTTTAAACGTTTATACTAACGCCAGGGCGCTTGCCTGCTGATTTAACCCCATGAATGCAAATAATCTTAAATTCACATTCCTGTACTATGTACATTATTACTTTAAGACTTCAATCGCACATAGGATTACCAGTCCATTTATTTGCGTACGATTGCATAGCCACTAAATGATTTGGGCTTGTCAAGGTTTTGGCAAAATCGGTTTGCAATGACTTTCTCAAAAAATCTAGTTTAAAGTGGTTTCATTTCACATCACATTGATTATAGCACTAGGTTTTCAAGTTATAGTCTATCATAAATAACGAATGTGTAGAATAACTGTTGGTCCCGTTTCAGTTTCAATTTCATCAAAAAGGTGTCACTGCGCAGGGACTAGTCCATATACGCTACACCACATCCGCTAAGTTTTGAGATCATACTGTGCACGATTTATAACTGATGGATAAATAAACGAATGACTAAGACGAGAGAATTTAAGGAAAGGGTCTCCTGACTACGACTTAGTAGATGTCTGACTTGTGCATTCGCTAAACGCGCTGGGCAGACCTTGGGTACTTATCTGACATTGGCTGTGCCATTATCATCATTGTATGTGTGTGGTGAGTGTACACGTGTGTGTGTGTGTGTGTGTGTGTGTGTGTGTGTGTGTGTGTGTGTGTGTGTGTGTGTGTGTGTGTGTGTGTGTGTGTGTATGTGTGTGTGTATGGGTGAGTGGCTACGGTCCCATGCGTGTGCCCGCATGGGCCCATGTGTCTTGGCCCCATGATGGGATAATTGCACGCCTAGACCTCGAAACGAATGCTGGCTACGACATAAAATCGACTAGCAGAAATGCCGACACAGAGCAAACAGAACAAACAAGGAGACATCCTCCCAAAAAGGATGCTTCAAGCTTGCCCATGGACTCTGTACCTGATACATGGACACAGCAACAACGACGAGAGAAATGAACAAATATAAATTAACATTTAATCTTGACTTGTATAGCTTTTCGGATCTTGAATACAGTTTAACAGAACTCACAGACTGTCAGAAACAAATGCGAGTCAGCAGCATTCGTTCGGAGTTACGGGCGTGCAAATAATTACCCTACCTCCTCGTTGTCTGCTGTTTGAATTTAAATTTCCTTTCATATGAACTATCAGTTTATCATAATACACTATACTGATAGTTAATGTGAAACGAATCTGTATAATCTTTATAATTATAGGTATACCAGTTCTTCGTAATAGAGTGAACTTTTGATACACGTGTTCTTTTTGACAAGGATACCAGTTTCTTTGTATAATGGGTTATTGCTGTCTCATATCCTGCAAAAAGTGAAAAGGTCAATACTGATGTGACACTGTTCATTTAAATTGCTGTGGGAAAAGAAATGTCCATCATTAGTGAAGAAAGTTGCGAGATAGCAACATGTTTCAAGATTTTGGAGACACTATATTTTTTTTCCAACTTGAATGCAAGTATTGCAGCATAATGGCTTGACAAGTAATTCAGCAGAACTTTTTGGCATACATTTGTAATGAAGTATTCTATAAACATAGAGAACATCTGTCCAGAACCGATAATATTTTGTAAACTTTGGAACACACTGTGAACCGTGTTTACTACTGAGATACCTTCAAGGAAAACTATTGAGAAGAATCTGTTTCCATTTACGGTTTGTTTCTTCAGTTTTGCTAATCCAGGATGTTGCAGTGACGTGACAAAGGTTTTTAGTTCCGGAAGACCAATACCTCCGTTTTCCCCCTCAAACTCTTATGCCCCTTTTTTCGACTAATATGGTCTTTTTCCCCATTCCATACAAATTTGTGACAGATTTGTTGGAATGTTTGAACGAACATATCTGGCGGATTTGACAAAAGTAGCCAAAGATGAATCAGTTTAGAAAATATAGTGGAATACTAAAGTGCTTTCGACCTTTGAGTATTATTTGGCGTTTAATTCGTATCTTAAATGAATATTTCATGTCTGCACGCCTCTCTAAATACTTTTTTCAACAAAATCTTTCAAATCGCTGGTGAACAAGACATCAAGTACACGAAATTCTGGTGGATTCCAACACAGTCATAAATGCCCTGTAGAACGAATTCTGCTGTTTTTTTTCTGCTTCTTATCCCCTGCAAGTAGAAATTGTTTGCCATCAGAATACTGGGTCAGCTTACATGCAGTTTCATTCACCTTGATTTAGTTTCTGTTCCCTAAATTTCCTAGACAGCTTGATTCTGTCTTATTATCTCAGTTAATACTTGAACAATATGGGGAAACTGGTCTCTTTCTCCACAACTTTTTTTTTTTTTTTTTTTTTCAAATTTCGAATATTGGTGGTTTTATTTTTTTTATCCAGCCCTCAGGCAAGAAAAGGACCAATGAATAAAGGGCATGGCATTTTGTTTTACATGGACATAAACAGTATAAGAAAATAAGCATCTTTCAGAGAAAGGAAAACACAGCAAGAAAAAGTCAGCATACACACATGAGAGAGAGAGAGAGAGAGAGAGAGAGAGAGAGAGAGAGAGAGAGAGAGGAGAGAGAGAGAGAGAGAGAGAACGAACGAACGAACGAACGAACGAACGAACGAATCTTTTTTAATGAGGGATAAAGAATAAGCACAATACAGGCTTTTTTACATCTTGCCCTCGATGAAGCAGAAAAAATAATGACAATATGTGACTTCAAAATCAACGAACCATCGTTTGTCCAAATGTGAAAAATGTTATATTACATGTTGGCATTAATTCATGTCCATCAGGTCCAGTATCTGTCAGTGCATGGTCTAACATCATTATCTTATGCAAACACAAGTTTCCTTCTGCACGTGTGAGTCTTAGCTCCATCCTACCAGCCAGAGGCAAACATTCCTTCAACAACACCATTTTACCGTCAAATCGTAATCTAAAAGAAGCGTGTGACCAGCATGAAGTTACTTTTATTGATAATTTCCCTGCTTTTGCAGCTGATAAAACTTTGTATACTGATACAATTCACCCCAACATTCGAGGTACTGGAAGGCTTGCAAACAACTTGAAATGCCTGTGGCGAAATGGACATCATGCTGAACATTTTCCTCCTGATCAGGTCAGTCATCCAAAAGCCTCTGCAAGAACTTCACAACGAAGGCAATTAAATTATACCCCATTGTCACTCTCCAACTCATCATCATTCGATCACTCTAATTTTTCAAATGTCCCAAGCAGTCAGGAACGCACCAACTATCACTTAGCCTCTGAAGATTTTCCGCCAGCCTCTTCCCTTCAACATTTCCCCCCTTTACCTCAACGATCAGTTTCCAAGGGATTTCAAAGTGACCCCTTACCATCCAATCATATCCACTATCAGCCCTTCCCAACACTTTCTACCCATGACCCCCGACCAGCCCATGATGTCCGCAACCCTCTCCCAATGCAAGTTGTCCATAGTAACCCCCTCCCTGCAGATAATGTTCACAACATTCCTTCACATTCTTTCTGTCATCAAAACCCCGCACGTAATCATCCACTCTCCCAACCAAACAGATCGCCTGGAATGACCCATTTCAGCACTCCAAACCCTGTTCACCCTTATGCTGAACAATTATTGAAAATGGCATCGCATCTTTTGTCTCAACAGCACTCTTTCTCTTCTTATCCTAATTAATCTGTAAAGTACATTATTTCAATGTCGTCATGTTTTCTCATAACTTTTGCTGTAATGATGATTTAAAAATGTGTCATGAACTGTATATTTGTCGTTGAATGTTTTCTTTTAATTTCCCTGATGATTATGATGTGACGAATTGTGTGCATATTCTTGTCCCTAAGTATAATGGGTAAGCGTACTTTAATAAGTGGCCACGCGCGAGTGTGTATATTTGTTAAGGGATGGGGGTTGGTGAGGGATTAGGTCCGTAATCGATGTTAGAATGAGCATGAATTGAATGGAGCACCCACAGACTTGCCGGACCAAGATGACTGTTCTTGGCTTTGTCATCATAATTCGTACGATTGCTCCTGCTGATACGACAGTTGTCAGTTGGTTTTTTTGTTTTTGTTTTTGTTTGTTTGTTTGTTTGTTTTTGACTGCTTTCGGGATTTTTCTCTGTGTGTGTGTGTGTTTCTGTTGCTTACTTAACTGTAGACAGCTATTAGTCTTAATTGATCTTTAATTTAAATAACTTCGCACATAATATACGTTCCATTTTCTTTTGTATTTTTGATTACGTGTCTGTTGATTTTTTGACTCATTGTTGACTTGTTACTAAATTGTTTGGTATTACAATATCCCTTGTTGGTAGTTGGTATTACTTTTTTCTTGCAATTTATATTCCTGCTTTGCTATTGCGTCAAGATGTTGCGAACGAAAGAAGTCTGGCCATCTGCAGATGGCCTTAAGGTTGGATTTCTGAACATTAACAGTTTGATTAATAAGTCATGCGACGTGTCTCGTGTTTTATATAATCATGGTAATTGTTTCCATTTATTTGGTTTTGCGGAAACAAGATTAACACACCATATTTCTGACACAGAATTAATTTTACCTGGTT
>JAMYXO010008237.1:0-11106 GCA_033310375.1 Conus canariensis
GCTGCAACTGAAATAAATGGCGCCCTGTCGCTTCGTGTCAAATCAGAGAGAGAGAGAGAGAGAGAGAGAAGAGAGAGAGAGAGAGAGAGAGAGAGAATGTAATAAACATTTCCACACTCTTCTCTGAAAGCAAAGTTATTTGTCTCTTCATGGTGAAACAGACATGTTATTAATCTTGTCGTTGTGAATTCAGTTTCTAACTGCAACACAACATGGACAGGGTTTTTCTGTACCTGGAACTCAGAACAAGATAAACAAATTGGTTGGCTGTAGAGTTCACACATGTTGCAATAAAGATAACAACGTGGTACATTACTGTAAAAGAATTATGGTATTTCCTGAAAAAGTAGTATTCTGGAACAAGATTATATACAAAGGATGAGCAGATATGGAGCATGAGCAGAACAGTGTAAATGACACAAAGTAACAGTAGCATCTTGGTGATTTTATTATCTCCCATGTCTTTCCTCATCTTTCCTGTCATCTGTAGTCGTTTACGAGAAGCTCGACGAAGATGGACGATGGTGATGATACAGGAAGCAGTCACAATAACAAAATAAGAGGGTGCGGAAACAAGGAAGAGATAATTTGGGATGATAACTGGCAGCCTGTCGCCAATGTAGGACCACTTCTTAGCACTCAGGTAGGCCATGCTGCGGTTTGTCAAAGGGTCATCTCTCCACTCCACGCTCATGCCAAGAAACGCCGGCATAAAACAAGCCAAAGGTACCAGGTATGCAAGCAATATGGCCACCAACATTGATCTGCAAAGTAAAAAAAAACAAAAACAGACGAGATTGAAAACAAACAAACAACAGTATCGTATCTGCGTTACTGTCTATTGACTTATACGGCAGATATTGATAAATAATCGTTTTAATTTGTTACTGTTCACATACAGAGGTGCAACACACGCTTCCTCGTTCTGTGTCTTTCCCACTGAAAGGGCAGATGAAAATGGAAGTGATATATATGCATAAGTTCCAAAAATAAAGTTAAGCAAACTAAGATGCATTCTGATTCCATTCCTTGTCTAAGGGATGAACGTACTCATAAATATATATAACAAGCAAATACTTAATTCAAGTTTGAATTAAAGCTGACACATAGCACGTGTTAACATGTGAAAAAACTAACAGTTATAGTGCTTTTTTCAGCTTGTTGCCACGTGTATGGTTCAGGGGACGACAAAGTATGGCTATGATTGGTGTATCGATAAATCCGTGAGGCAAGTGAAAAATTAGAACATTGGGATGAGTTACTCACATGACAGCTGACGTGCAAAGGGAAACAATTAACGCAGAGATAGGATGAAAGATTACATTTACCAAGAACAAAACATTTCCTTGCTCTGTGAAAGAATGTTTGGGCTTTGTCACAGATGTGAAGAATTTCCCTTGAAGGAGATTTTATCTTCCTGGAAGGCTTTCCATCTTTCTTTCTCTTTTGGTGCAGCTGTCTTGACCGATTCACTCGCTCGACTTGTGCTTTGAGTTCCAGTTTCTAAAGACACATATCCATTCTGTGGAGACAATACCTTTTGATTACCGAGAATATCCAGCTTCCTGATGTGATGCATTCTGTGGGGAAGGAACACTCGTGCTTTCCATTTCTGTTCATTTTCTTATCAATGACGATTTATTTTCTCTTTAAATACATTACTGAACATTTTAGATTCATTTCTCTCTGTCTCTGTCTGTCTGTCTGTCTGTCTGTCGGTCTCTCTCTCTCTCTCTCTCTCTCTCTCTCTCTCTCTCTCTCTATATATATATATATATAATTAGAGTTAAAAAGCCACTCAGAATTCTAAAAGTGCTCAACCAGGTAGGGAGCGACATAACAGTTTAAAATGAGATTTTAAAACGGAAAAGTAAAAACACCTACAAAATTGTTTCGAGCCAAAGTGCTCTCCTCAGGGTATGTATAATATGGGCACGCCACCGGTGTTATATAGTGTGGTGTGTGTGCGTGTGAGCTCTGCACGTGTGGCACGTGGCCTGTAGATTTTTTTCTTTTTGGGGGCGCGTTCAAGGGGGACGTGCCAAGGAATGGTGCATTGACAAAGATTTCCATTTGTGCCTGCAATTATTAATCATTTCTACTTTGGAGTTCAGGGATGCTAGATGGGGTTTACATAATATCAGCCACTTTTCTGTAGTACATAAGTTGCATTTTTTAGAAATGTTGTTGTATGGTGTTGCTCTTTTTATAATTTTCCATGATATGTTGTAATCTATTTTCTTATCTTTAAGCTTCCAAATATATTTACTTAGTTCTGTTTGGTTTTTATATTTTTCGTTTTTGAAGGACTGTTTATGGTTTGCATATCTGGTTTTAACCCATAGAGTGCCTTTAAGCCGTCAGCTGACGCCGCATTAAAAATGCTTTCCCAGTGCCTATGGGCCGTCCACTGACGTCATGCATTTTTCTTGAATTTTCATTCGTTACTATTTCTATCAACGGACTTAAATAGAGTGTGCGTAGTAAGCCTTATATGTCTGTAGTATTAAAATGATATGTAAATGACCACACGTGAGGGGAAAGCCCATTTATTCTCATCACTGACTGGATGACCAGCCAGCACTTCGTCTCGCTTGCAAAGATGGCGGCGCAACCTTCGACAAGCGCAGCGACCAAATCAACGTATTTACACAGCTGAGCAGGCTCTGCTAATGATTTTTGACAAAGACAATAATCTTTTATTCAACGACTCACTCGAGCATGAAGGTGAGATGATGATAGTGATGGAATTGCCAACCGTATTCGTCAGTTATTGTGTCGGGCTGTGTGACCTCAATGTGTGTTCAGCTGACTGGTTTGCCAGCGTCGAACGAGCTCGCCTAGTGTGTACTCTGCACTGCGTGCCAGTGGTCAGTGACGTGGTAGTCAGCGTGAGAGGGGAGCGCGGCCTGCTCGCGGCGCGGCACAGGGCAGAGGGAAAGGTAGGGGAAGAGGAGCAGTGAAAGAGAGGGTTGAAGTCCAGCAAGGGGGCGTGGTGGGGAGAGGGGGGCGTGGTCGTGGACTGACCTGTCTGCATAGAGTGTGAGCGTCTTGATAGACTTCTGAACTGTTTTACTTTCATTTACAGGTGTAGTGTGACAATACAAACTTTATTTTCAACTTTTTTGCTTTGTGTTCTTGTTTGGATGTGAAGATGTAGTGGTAAATACATATGCTTTTGATCGTGCAAAAAAATCTATCCAAATCTAATTGTCTAAATACTTTTTTATTATCAAAATTAAAACAAAAGAAGCCCAGATTCAAAATTTTCATTCAATTTCCTTCAAAAATCATATATATTTCATTGTTATATCTTTTGTAGTTTCTGAGCTAGAATTTTTTGTTAATTATTACCCCCAAATCATTAGATTTCCCTGGCACTGGGAAAGCCTTTGTTTGTAACATTTTCAAGCAGCTTCAAGCAGCGAACGGGTTAAAATGGTTTGCCGTGATCCCTATGTATGTTTCTTTATCACTGTCTGTTGTTACCGTAGCTTGGTACACAATGTTGCTGTAGAGACATTTGTTATTCAGAGGGCACTGGTCTTTTTTTGTGCAATTACAAGATATCCTTTCGTCACCCTCTTTGGTTGCGTTGTTTTTGGTTTTATTGGAAGAATCAATTATATTTTTAAGGTTGGGCATACACGAGTATGATAGCTTGATGGTGTTTTTATTGAATATTTTAGATAGTACATGTTCTTTTGGGAATGATGTTTTAAGGATTCTGAGGAATTCTTTTCCTACGTTAGTTTTTGTTCTTCCATCATATGGAGGGTTATACCATATAATTTTTCTTTTCCTGTTTTTCTTATTGCTGTTCATGTTATTATCTGGGTTATACTGTAATTTGTAGTTGTAGCCACTTTTTTTCAGCGCCTCTTGGTATTCGGCTGCTGCACTGTTAAATTCTTTCTCATTGCATGACAGTTTAGATAATCTTTTGTTTATGCCATTAGGCTGAAATATTTGTGCGTAATATGAGATGGAAAGCGTTTTTCTTTTTGAATCCAGATGCTAAAAAGGAAGATAAAAAAACTTATGGTTTTAAGTCATGGAGATCGCCACCTGTAATAGAGGAAATGAAACCTTTTGAAGAAAGTATGAAAAAACTAATAGCTAATATTGAATTTATAAAATCACATAATAACTTCCAAACAACATTGAACAATAACATAAAACAAATCCAAAATGACAAAAAATATTCATGAAGGCTGACAAGACAAGCAATTTCTAAAAAATGGAACCTAATGAGTACTCCCAACTCCTCAACAAAAATATTCAGAAAAATTATAAAAAAGCTGATAAGACTACATATGACAACATCTGCAAAAAAGAAAAAGAACTTGTGCACCAGATGGATTTAGGTGATAGGATAGAAGCAACAACAATAAAAGAAGCTTTTATAACTCTCAAAGACCACAAACCTAACTTCCACAACAACCCTACTTGTAGACTAATAAACCCATCAAAATCTGAATTAGGCAAAATTAGTAAAAAAATCCTGGAAAAAGCAATAAAGGACATAAAAACAAACACTGAATACAATCTCTGGAAAAATAGTTATGAAGTTATCCAATGGTTTAAAGAACTGAACAAACAGAAAAATACAGTGTTCATTACTTTTGACATAGTGGATTTCTATCCCTCTATCAATGAGGAATTACTTGCTAAAGCACTAAGATTCGCCAACAAATATACAAATATAACAGATTCTGAGATGGAAATCATTTTCCACACTAAGAAAACTCTTCTCCATAGCAACAATGAAACTTGGATGAAAAAAAACCAGCAGAAATTCCACGTTCGATGTCATGATGGGATCTTATGATGGAGCTGAAACTTGTGAATTAGTTGGACTTTTCATGTTGTCTCATATACAGAAAATACTTGGTAAACAGGTTGGCTTATACAGAGATGACGGCCTTGCCACGTTAAACAATAAACCAAAAACCATTGAAAACAAGAAAAAAGAACTTTGTAAAATTTTTCAAAGCCACAACCTAAAAATCACAGTAGAAGCCAACAAAAAAATAGTAAATTATTTAGACATAACATTAGACCTTAAGGACCACATATACAAACCATACAAAAAACCTAATGACACACCTGTCTACGTAGACACCAAAAGTAACCATCCACCCTCCATTTTAAAATCCATACCTAATGGCATAAACAAAAGATTATCTAAACTGTCATGCAATGAGAAAGAATTTAACAGTGCAGCAGCCGAATACCAAGAGGCGCTGAAAAAAAGTGGCTACAACTACAAATTACAGTATAACCCAGATAATAACATGAACAGCAGTAAGAAAAACAGGAAAAGAAAAATTATATGGTATAACCCTCCATATGATGGAAGAACAAAAACTAACGTAGGAAAAGAATTCCTCAGAATCCTTAAAACATCATTCCCAAAAGAACATGTACTATCTAAAATATTCAATAAAAACACCATCAAGCTATCATACTCGTGTATGCCCAACCTTAAAAATATAATTGATTCTTCCAATAAAACCAAAAACAACGCAACCAAAGAGGGTGACGAAAGGATATCTTGTAATTGCACAAAAAAAGACCAGTGCCCTCTGAATAACAAATGTCTCTACAGCAACATTGTGTACCAAGCTACGGTAACAACAGACAGTGATAAAGAAACATACATAGGGATCACGGCAAACCATTTTAAAACCAGATATGCAAACCATAAACAGTCCTTCAAAAACGAAAAATATAAAAACCAAACAGAACTAAGTAAATATATTTGGAAGCTTAAAGATAAGAAAATAGATTACAACATATCATGGAAAATTATAAAAAGAGCAACACCATACAACAACATTTCTAAAAAATGCAACTTATGTACTACAGAAAAGTGGCTGATATTATGTAAACCCCATCTAGCATCCCTGAACTCCAAAGTAGAAATGATTAATAATTGCAGGCACAAATGGAAATCTTTGTCAATGCACCATTCCTTGGCACGTCCCCCTTGAACGCGCCCCCAAAAAGAAAAAAATCTACAGGCCACGTGCCACACGTGCAGAGCTCACACGCACACACACCACACTATATAACACCGGTGGCGTGCCCATATTATACATACCCTGAGGAGAGCACTTTGGCTCGAAACAATTTTGTAGGTGTTTTTACTTTTTCCGTTTTAAAATCTCATTTTAAACTGTTATATATATATATATATATATATATATATATATGTGTGTGTGTGTGTGTGTGTGTGTGTGTGTGTGTGTGTGTAAAATGTATGTATGTATGTATCATAATGATGAAGAATAAGTCGTTACACCGCCCACGGAGTTCAATTTTTTATTGTTCAAGTGACAGACCAACCTCTCCTTTACAAGTACCATTTTCCTTGCTTGCTGACGGAAGACCGCTTTAGATCCGGAGTTCCACCATTGTACAAGAACCACCTTTTAAAACTTCAGTCTACTAACTTAAAAATCGTTTTTCTATGCAGTTGTAGAGACAGCCCAGTCTCCACTCCACTGACTCAAAATGGTGGGTCTAAAAAGATTATATCTTTCAGTTACTGTAAGATAAATGTGAGGGAAAACGTTTTTTTTCTGACAAAAGACCTCACAGGAGGAACAGGCACAAGAAAAGATGCTGTGATAGTAAAAGTATTAAAACCAGAAATGCATTAATATGCATTCAATGCTACTGAATATGTTCCTTCAGTGGAAGATTTGAGAAAATTTGATCCGATCGTACTGGCGGCCATTGTAGAACTGTCTCCACATCAAATTAGTGTCTGCCGTTTGTCTGATTCCTTTGCCCCTACACCCAAAGAAAACGTTGACGTATCGGATCAGCTGATTGGCACATACAGCTGGGCAGAACGTCACCGCTTGCCCCGCCACCACGCGATAAAGGAAAAGACAGAGGGAGTGAAAGAAGGTACTGAAGAAAGTCTTGATGATGAGGAGACCTTTGTAAAGAAACCTTGCTACAAGTTAACCAGAACACAGGCTCCTAAGCGTGACGCAGCTTCAGAGGACTTCATTAAAGCCTGTTCATAACAATTTCTTGCCCCCTGCAACAGACGAAGAATTAGGGATAATCTCACAGAGGCCAACGGAAATCTATCTCAGAGCTCCGTAATTTGCCAATGACTAAGAACGCTGCATGCAGATATGCCGACAAAGCAGGAGTTACAGTCATCACTCCCCTAGACGCTGATGATAGAATCATCCTGAATGAACTGAATAACGGTGACTACTATGACGCAGCTGAAACTAACCCTACCAAAGAAACTGTCAGTAAAGCGAACTCCTGGGTTACTAAGTGGAAGAGAGATGGGGCACTGACTGACAACATATCTGTCTTTATAACTCCAGATTCACATGTCCGTCCGGGTCACATCAAACCTCTTGTAAAAATCCACAAACCCAAACTTTTCCCTTATAGCTTTTCTGGGTCAGGCACTCCTCTCAACCACTGTCTAAGTTTGTACAACAAGCTATTGCTCATCTCACCCACTTTTTTTTTTACCATATCAGGTCATTGATTCGAAGGTATTCCTGCAGAAGGAGGACCTGTACAGCCCCCCCTGCTCCCAACAGCTACACTTGCTGTCTGTGAGGTGGTGACCCTATTCCCCAATGTCGACAACAGCATGGGTATTCCCGCTGTTACAAAAAGCTCTGAGAGAAAATCCCTCACATCTGCAGGTACCTGAAAGTTGCATTGCTGAGGGTTTGGAAATTACCCTCAATACCAATTGCTCAGCC
Organism: Conus canariensis; assembly: GCA_033310375.1. NCBI lineage: Eukaryota > Metazoa > Mollusca > Gastropoda > Neogastropoda > Conidae > Conus > Conus canariensis. Next base: position 7,755 of record JAMYXO010008237.1, read on the forward strand.
TACACGGATGGAAAAGGAAAGACTATCTTTGGCAAGCCAAACCATGGAACTACGATGGGACCCTGCCATGCACATGATTTTGTTGATGTCTTCATGGGCAGCTTAGATGATAAACGCATGCAGGATTGCCCAGTCCCTTTGCTTTCCTCTCTGGTTGAACCTGAACGGTGTACAGAGCTTAAATACTTAGATTGTAGCAGGTATCGAGATGATGGCATTGCGATTCTTCTCAACAGTGAGGACAGGGAATCATTCTGCCAACACTTGGATGATCTGTATCCGCCAAATATTAAGTGGACTGTCAAATTTGACAGACAGGCTGAATATTTGGGCTTGAAACTTTCAATGGTTGATGGTGTCATAAAGACGGATGTCTTTTCCAGAATTGTCATAGTTACCTTCCTAAGAACAGTTGTCACCCTCCTGCAGTTTTCCACGGTCTTCTAACAGGTGTTGGCACCAAGCTGAAAATGTTATGCAGTGACGACGACAGACTGCAGGACAGACTCAGAGAGTATGCCAAGTATTTCACAATCGCTGGCTGGAAATTTGAGACAGCACTAGAACAACTCAAAAGGGGAGCTAACAGGGACTGAAATGTTCTTATCAGACAAGCGAGACAACCCAGACCCACGAAACTGGCTTAGATCACACATTATGATCCAGGGTTACCATCTAAGACACTCGTTATTAAACAATATCTACACACCCTGTATTCTAATCCAAAAAAGAAGACCATTTTCCCAGAGGAAATGCTCGTTGGTGCTGATAGGAGAAGATGTAACCTGGCAGAAAAAAAAGAAGCTTTTTGGGGGAATGCAAGACTGAATCAACTGACGTCATGCTGCACTGACGTCATGTATATATATAGGATTACTGGATGATGTCACAGCCAGCAGCCAACCTGTAGAAATGGGAGTTTGGGTCTTACAGCAGATCTGAAGGACTGCCAATCGCCCACCCTCGTTCCAGCACCAGCACCCTGACCACAAACAATAGATGAGTGGCTGATATGGCACAAAGTCAGCTTCGAAAACAATTGCGATCATAGTTATGGGAAATGTGTTACAACAGTGGAATTACACCCAGGCCTACATGCAATATTTAATGGATGAGCTGTGTAATCAAACTATTTGTCAAAATTTGTTCCCAAGAATTTGCGCGGTTAAAAAAAAATGTCTGGATGATACTTAGTGCTCTTCTTCATGATGTAGCGGCTACAAGGTTAGTGTTGATCTTCTATTGTTTGTGCTCTTTTTCCTTTCTCTCCCCCTCAGCCTTCTCCCTTCTTCTCCTTGCCTTCTCATCCACTTCTGCTCTCACTGGTTGCTGGGTGTCAAGGGAGAAACACCTCGCACAAAGGGCCTTAAGCGCTTTAGGCAACAAGAATGCCGCATCGACCGATTAGCAGTAGCGCCATCGCGTACGGTCGAACTGTGTCATAGAGGCTAAAATGGTCAGGTGATGGATGGCACATAAGGTAGATAGAGCCCCTCCCGAGTTCGAACTTTCCCGATAGCGAAAGGGAAGAAAATGTATCCACTAGGACCTCGGAGCATCAACTGAGTGCTAAAGACGCAGTCAGCTGAAGTTGCTTTGTAAACAGACCTTGAAGAATAGGAGTCTTGGGCTTGTTCAGATGGTATTGCTGTGGGGCATTGTGTTGATGTTTTGTCAGGCTGGTTGAATGCTGGAAGTCATAGTCGTAGCTTTGTTAGGATAATAACTGTGTGAAAGTGGCTCCCAGAGCGCAGGTAATTTTCCATATCCATTTGGTGCGACGTGGTTGTTTGCTAAGCAATTTGGTAGGGATGTGTGTAAACGCTGATGTGTGGAAGAATGTAGCAAGAGAGGAATTCAGTGTGCGTGTGAACAAGGTGGTAGAGAAGCAACACGGATAAAGGCATGGCCCAAAGGGAAATCCTGTGTGTCCATCCGTATTTAAACTGAGGGAGTACAACACTACGAGAGGGGAAAAGAACAACACTACGAGAGAGAGAGAGAGAGAGAGAGAGAGAGAGAGAGAGAGAGAGAGAGAGAGAGAATAGTGAGCAGGACAGAGTAGGGTTGGTAGAAACGTGGTTTGGGCGAACGAAGTGACAGCAAGGTCTTAGGTGTAAAAGACAAGCTGAGAAAGAAAGACGGAGTTTGAAACCCAGAGGTGGGTGAAAGAGACAAAGAAGAATATTTCTGTGTCGAGTTCCCAGAGGCGACCACGGAGACCCAGTCCTGGAACCTGGTGCTGGTCGACCAAGGGCGTCGCCATCACCCAGTGCTTTAGAAAACTTGAAGTGACTTGTTCGAGAACTGTGGTGTGGTGTGCAAATGTGTGTGTGTGTGTGTGTGTGTGTGTGTGTGTGTGTGTGTGTGTGTGTACTGTCAGTACAACCTTGAGTTAATTCTGACAATAAATTGGTTTCAGTCAGTGTGTGTGTGTGTGTGTGTGTGTGTGTGTGTGTGTGTGTGTGTGTGTGTAGAAACCTGGCCAGGTAAGTAGCCATTCTATTGTAACCCGGGATTAGGAAGTATTGATCTTTCATGTTTTGATTATTCTATTTTGTGTGACTGGATTTGTCATGTGTAATTATAAGTAGCATAGAAACTTTATTTCGTGTTCTCAGTCAGGTTATGAGAGAAGCAAATGCTTGGCATCGCGTCGCCGGAGAGAGGTAAATGATTGGTTGGTGTATGAGTGCGCGTGTCTGAGTCCTTGGTGTGTTGAGCCTGACCAATACATCAGCTCAGTTCACTTAAGTAATACCATCACGATTTTCCATGTCCTGGACAAAGGGAATGGGAAAAGTTGCTGATTGACGGACAGAGTGGTGTTGTGATGAAGAGAATCTGGAAGTGCTCTATCCAGCAGCTTAGGATTGATGCCTTGTCTGTGAGAAGCGCCTGGCCATCTGAGCTACGTAGAGGGCACTGGACTGATATGTAGGACTGTACAAGGCCTCCAAGGCTTCATAAAAACCCATGAGGTCATTGGTGTCTGCACACATCTAAGTTTTCTTAGCAAAGCTGATCCACCACTCACGCTGGATCTCTCAAAGCTTGCTGTGAGTCTGAAGGCTGTTGTATACTTGGAAGGCAACTCTCTACTCAGGACAAGATGGCTGAGCCAAGTGAGCCTGGTGAGTGATCTTTTCTTCTTTGTTGCTTCTTGTATTGAAGCTAAGAACTTCCTCAAGTGTTTGCAAAATAGCAGTTTTCAGTTGTTCCCAAATCGTTTCAGGAGCGGGAACTCTGGGGTCTCTTGCAACTTCAAGCCTCAACTGTAGGCCTGCCTAGAATTTTGCGGGGGAGGGGGAGGTGTGGGCTCTTTTCTTTAGTTTGAGATTGAAGTGGAGCT
>JAMYXO010008238.1:0-7500 GCA_033310375.1 Conus canariensis
CCCCCCCCCCCCCCCCCCCCCCCCCAAACTCCTCATTGTCTCATCGCTCCTCTTCCTGATGGTGTTGTTTGTGTACTCAGAATAAGCTGGTGGACGAGTACGACATTCACGACTTTGACCAGGACAACCCCTTGTCCTCCAGCTTCGACATCACCCCGTGCTTCCCCGGCAAAGACTCCATTGACTTTGAGCTCTTCCTGAAAGGTGAGGTGCGTGTGTGTGTGTGTGTGTGTGTGTACGTGCGTGCGTGCGCGCGCGCGCGCGCGCGCGCGTGTGAGAGAGAGAGAGAGAGAGAGAGAGAGAGAGAGAGAGAAACGGGTGTGAGTGCTCCGTGATAACATGGCTTATACCAAAGTGATGTGATGAGACATAGTGTGGCGAGACGGGGGGCAGGGCGTGGAGGGGAGGGGAGGGGGGTGTTAAGGGGCGAGATGAGTCGGGTATGCCTATGTGTTTGCGCACCGGCGCGAGCGTGTATGATGTAGTGTATGTTTTCGTGTACCTCGGCGGGAAGGGGATGGTGGGGGGGGGGGGGATGTAGTTGTGTGTGTGAATGTGCATGCATGCGCGCGTGTGTCTGAGTCTGTATGTGTGTGTGTGTTCGCGTGTGCGTGTGTGTATGTGAGTGAGTGTGTGTATCCGCGTTTGCGCGCACATGTGTTGAAGTGTATCTGTGTCTGTGGGGGTGGGTGGTGGGAGGCGTGTGTGTGTGTGTACTGGTGAGTGTGTACACGAGTGAGTGATGTGCGTGTGTGTGTGTGTTGTGTGTGTGTGTGTGTGTGTGTGTGTGTGTGTGTGCGCGAGCTTGTGAGTGAGTGAGATTGTGTGTGTGCCTGCGTGCGTATGCTCGCGCGCATGTGTGTGTGCTTGTAAGTGAATAAGTTATAGAGTGAGTGTGCGCGTTTGTGTGTGTGTTCGTTCGTCTGTTGGTTCGTCTGTTCGTTCGTGTGTACATTCGTCTATGTGTGTGTTCATTCGTGTGTGTGTATGTGTGTTATGAGTGAGTGTGTGTGTATGTGTGCATGTGTATGTGCATGCATTCGTATGCGCGCATTTTTTTGTGTGTGCTTGTGAGTGAATGAGTTATAGGGTGAGTGTGTGCGTGTGCGTGTGTGTGTGTGTATGTTTGTTCGCCTGTTCGTTCGTTTGTTCGTTTGTGTGTTCATTCGTATGTTGTGTGTGTGTGTGTTATGAGTGAGTGTGTGTGTGTGTGTGTGTGTGTGTGCATGCGTGCGTGCGTGCGGGCTTGTGTATGTACGTGCACGCGCGTGTGCGTGCGCGCGCGCGCGCGTGTGTGTAGAGGTAGAGGGTAGAGTGTTAAGTTTAGAGATCGGAGTTTTTAAAATTCATTTCACACATTCTCTTGTTATTTTCGTGACCTTTTTTTTTTTTTAATTGCAGACAGCCTGTTGTGCTTATGTCACATTGCTTCACATTGGGCTCCGACGTTTACTGAATATAATTCTGAAATCGGACTTCTCTCGCTGTCCCGCTTTTCTCTCACCCACCTTCTCTCTGTCTGTCTGTCTCACGTCTTTATCTCTTTCTTTCTGTCTCCCTCCTTTTTTTTTTATTTCACTCAAAAACTGTTTCGAACTAGTATTGTTTATCACATACCCCTGACTGACAATTCACCATGGACTAACCATCAACAAATTCCGAAATATCTAAACACGAGATGATCTGAAATCCATATCCCTTTTGTCCTGTCAGTAAGTTACCAAATGTTTTGATTTGACGGAAAGAAAAACACTGTGGTACTTTACACCTTCTCCTTCTGCTAGTAATGTCCAAGTGAAATTATGTGCCGAACATCTCAACGTGATCTTGCTTTTTCAACGAAGTCAGTGGCTCTAAAGAGAGGTAAAACATGAAAAATAGAAAACAATGAAAAGAGTCTACACAATTGACCACAACAACCAGTTAATACGCTTGGCCTAACTGAGATCCCGGGTGATGGTAAAAGATAAACACGTGGCAGTGGTGACATTTTCCTGGGTTTGGCCGTAAAGCTATTGTTGGTATTTGATTGTAGCCCTCCTTTCTTTCCCACCCTTTTTCCCACCCTCCCTCGTTTTTCCATATCTTCCCCCCCCTCTCTCTCTCTCTCTCTCTCTCTCTCTCTCTTTCTCTGTCTGTGTGTGTGTGTGTCCCTGTCTGTGTGTGTGTCCCTGACTGTCTGTCTGTCAGTCAGTGTGTCTGTCAATCCGTCTCTCATTCTTCGCTCTTTCTCTGTCCACTCTCCCTCCCTCCCTCATTGCTTCACTCCCTACCTTCTCCTCCTCCCCCCCCCCCCCCCTGTATCTCTCTCGCTCTCCTCACCCTCTCTCTCTCTCTCTCTCTCTCTCCGCTATTCTGTCACTTTTAATTGTTGCTATTTGTGCTTCAGTTTCTTGTTAAACCGCCACGTTGAAGGCTCACTGTGTGTTTTAGTAGAATGGTGTAGACAGCAGGGCTGCACTGGATGACTTGACATTGCCTACGGTCTTTATCCTTGAGTACTCGAACATTTCGGATACAAGTTTTGCCTCTCTCTTTCTCTCTCTCTTCTCTCCTCTCTCTCTCTCTCTCTCTCTCTCTCTTCTCTGTTCGACCTGCTTCTCTTCTCTCGTGCAGTCACAGACACCAACCTGATGCCTCAAATGGCCCCATACCTGAAGCAGTTGCTGACGCTGGCTATGTCCATCGACAACGGCATCACCCCGGTGCGCTTGCAGAGAGCCCGCCTCCACTGGGACCAGTGGAACGTCTACTTCCAGGGAACCATACTGGGTGCTGCCCCTTCACTGGGTGAGAGGATGGGACAGGCAGTGTGTGTGTATTTGAGTGTGTGTGTGTGTGTGTGTGTGTGTGTGTGTGTGTGTGTGTGTGCTTGTGAGAGAGTGTGTGCATGTGTGTAAGGAGAGAGAGGGGAGAGAGAGAGAGAGGAAAAGAAACGAGAGAGAGAGAGAGTGTGTGTGTGAGTGAATAATAATAATAATAATGAATACTTATATAGCGCCTATTCTCGGCTAGAGACCAAGCTCTAAGCGCTTTACAATCAAGACTCGCTTACACAACGGGCTGCCTACCTGGGTAGTGCCGACTGAAGAGCTGCCAGCTGGCGCTTCATTCAGTCGTTTCCCGTGTCATCCAGTCAATATCGTTCAATATCGTTCACTCAGTTTCTTTACTTCCTTCATTCTTTCCATTTCTTACGCAGGGTGCATGCTGTGTGTAACGTGTCATCCATACCAACGGCCAAACTGGCCTACTCTTCCGAAAGTTGGTGATGGGATTTTACGTGTGTGCAAGATATTATGCGTGCGTTCACACACGGAACCTCGGTTTATAGTCTCATTCAAAGGACTGTATGGGAAATGGAGTCAGAACTAATGTTAACTCCGAGGGAAAAATCCCCCTGTACCGAAACGCCCAGGCGGAGATTCGAACCCGCAACCCCAGGATCACCAAGATTACGAGTCAGGCGCTCTACCAATGAGCTATTCCGGCTCCCGGAATGTTGCGTGCATGCGTGCGTGTGTGTGTGTGGGGGGGGGGGGGGGGAGGGGGGAAGGGTGCACGTACGTGCGCGCAACATATGTATAATCTATACTCGCCTTTTAACATTGTGTGTATGTGTGTGTGCAGCCAAATATGAGCAGTCGTCAGGTTACATCATGGCTAACGGTCTGGGGAAAGCCATACAGAACATCTACTCGGCCTCAGACTGTGCCACGCAGTGTGACAATCTCGAGGTACGTCATCTAGTAAGTCTGCCGCTGCCGACAGCGTGACGACAGTGGTCAGACCGTTGAGTGAACAGTTGTCCTGTCCCGTGACATACGTTTTCATGCAGTTGTAGAAAGGCTTTTCAGGTGCAGTTTTGTTATGCCCAACAGAAAAGAAATCACGCGACACTATGTTTATCTGCCTTTGTGTTGATGTCTGATTATTTTCTGTTTCGTTCAGTTTGTAGGAGAAAGAGTATTGGAAGAAAAGCCTTGCCCATCCCCACACTATCTCCTTTCTCCCTACCTCTGTCTCTCTCTACTCTCCCCCTTCCCCTTTTACGCCACTCCTCTCTCTATGTTTGCATGCACACACACGCACGCACGCACACACACACACACACACACACACACCACACACACACACACACACACACACACAACACACACACACATATGTATGCACGCGCGCGCGTCTCTGTCTGTCTGTGTCTCTGTGTGTGTGTGGTGTATATATATATATATATATTATAATATATATATATATATATATATATGTATGTATATGTATGTTTGTTTTTGTATGTATGTATATGTATGTATGTATGGGCGTTTTGGGGGCTGAAGTGGATGAAGATAAGTGATAGCTCGTTCATTTTCGTTGTCCTGAGTGTTTTGTATCTTGCCTGAAGAAGACCTAAGAGGTCGAAAGGCGTCGTGTTTTGTCTTGTGATTCGTTTGTCTACGTTTTCTTGGCGGTTCGCTATTAATTACATTTAAAATATGTTTAGATTTCAGCCTGCAGTCGCCTCACTTTGCAACTAAAAATAGTTTGATTTTTTTTTTAACCCAAGAACTGGATTCTGTCTCTCTCCCCTCTCTCTTTCTCTCTCTCTCTCTCTCTCTCTCTCTCTCTCTCTCTCTTTCTCTCTCTCTCTCTCTCTCTCTGTCTTGTTGTCCAATGTTTTTCTGCTATTTGTAGGTCTTCGCCTAACTTTGTTCTATTACATCTTTAGACGATTTTATTTAGTCCATAGGTATGTCATCATACAGTACATCCCCCGATTTCTGGAAAGTCCAAGCCACTGATTTCTTTTTTTTCCTATCACTCCCTTTAACCTGGCCTTTAAAAATATATTGTTTTTTTTCTTTCTTCCATGGCATTTGGTCCCATTGGTGTGGCGACGAAGGTCTGGAAGTCAGAGATCTCCACAGTCCTCTGTTCTAAGTCACGTGCAACAGGATAGAGATGGTACGACCAGTCCAGTCCTTCATACTGCCAGTCCATGATTCTTTCTTTTATCTCACTGTTCATGCCACGTCGGTGGTACTGCACCCACGCCGCTCATCCCTCCCACCCCCAACTCCCCGGCCCCAGCCACACCCTGACCGTTAATCTACAGGTAGAGTAAATTCCGAGCAGTCGTGAGGCAACCTACCAAAGAAGGCACTGCTGTGACTGCCGAGTCACTCCGGTGGTGTTCAGTGGTGCCTGTTTTGATTCAACATACGAAGGACACCACCCAGTAAGCCCCTAAATGCGATGATAACTGCTTAGACAGCGTGATCGAGCTGTCCCTCCAGAGGGCGCCACCACGTTGGCAGTGAGAGTCCCCGTGAAACTGCCAATATCGGCACTCCCATGAGCGTAGACGTGGAGAAGAAATAGAAACAGAGGTTATCATGAGAGCAGGGCATGAAAGGCCGTAGAATTTGAGGCATTTTTGTTAAAAAATGCTGATCGATGGGGCTAAGGATAATGCAGTGCTGCTACGGATTTCCATTCGGGTCTGAGAATGCGTAACAGGGTTGTACTCTACTGTTACTTTTATGATTTATCCCAGCGTCAACCAGGCCTGAGAGATATAGACACCTGCAGTGTTGGTCAGGAAATTTGAGCAACATGTCGGAGACGTATCCTTTAAGTGGATAAAACTCAACTGTATGCTCGCAGTCTTCCTAACGTAGCCCAAGCAAACTCGATACTGGATTCCTAGGAGTCGGTCTGGGCAGAAAAAAATACTCCAAATAAATGGCGCTGATGGAATCAAACTGACGAGCCCCCAGCAAAGGAGTCCGCAGCGCTATCCACTACGCCAAGACAACTGGTTTCGAGACCAACATAGGCGATTGAAGTTCTTGTCTGCCAGTGTAGAGATTCACTAGGTGTTCAGTTGACTTTCCGATCCTCGTAACAGATGTGGAAAATACGTCCGAAGTATTTGCTCCCGAACGTATGGATATTTCGCATGACGTCTGTCGTTAGTGTGTAGGTCTCGCATCCTTGCAGAAGGCGGATATCACGAGTGACTTACGGGGTTTCACTTCTCACTGAGAAGGAGACAGTTTTCCGGTTTTCCAAAGAACGTTGAGTCTAGTTACGACAGACATAGCCAGAGCAAGTCTCGTCTTCATCTCCTCTGTTGAGCTGTCTTCCTTGCTCAATGGATCCAAGATACTGGAAGCGGTTCGTTCGTTCAGCGTAATAGTGATTGCTAGATGTCGTCGGAAATTGATAGTGACTGGTAGTTGTTGTCGGGAAATTGATTGTGACTGGTAGATGTTGTCGGGAATTGATAGTGACTGGTAGTTGTCCGCGAATTGATAGTGACTGGTAGTTGTCGTCAGGAATCGTTGACCGACGTTCTGTTTCACTTGAGATGACCTCGATTCCGGATGCACGTCATGCGCTCTCTCCATGCTAGTAAAGTCCTGGACTTTGTTTCTCTGCCTGGCGATAGATCGATGTCGTCAACGGAACCCAGGCTGCAGAGAGGCTGCCTTCCAGTGGTGACGGTGTTTAAGTTTAAGTCCACGAGCGATTCCTGCTTCATATTTTCCAGATAGATGCTGAACTCAATAAAGACCGAGCTACTTCCTCGTCCTGCGACGTATGAGGCGGTCAAGGCGCCCCACCGCTCACGGTCGTTAGACAGTGTCCTGGTGTCGCTCCAGCTTCCACTGAGCAGTCTAAGGTCCTTCTCCACTTTCTGCCACAAGGTCATCTCCGCCCGTCTTCTCTTTATCTGGCCGAACAGTGTCCATTTGACGGCTTGGTCTGCATGCCCTCTCGTAAGGGGTGTCAAGATATTCATCGACCAGCGGAGTTGCCGTCTATAAAATAATGGTGTTTGACATAGGGAACTGATGGAATCTGTCTTTGATCACTTCGTTCAATACAGAGCCATTCTATTTGATGACCAATTTTTTTTTTTTTTTTTTTTTTTTATTCAGGTAGCCTTTGTCGACGGCAATTAGATTCTTATCCTGGGTGTTTTTTTGGTCGCCAGGTTTTGCCGCCGTAGGGCAGCGTCGACATCACATGTGAATGGTAGAACCTCCTTTTTTATACCAAGGGACCGTTTCTGGCTTTTCTATACTTTCCTCTGTTGGCTCTCCAGTATTTCATTTCATAGTCAAGGTCACTGGTGCTACTGACAGAACTGCTAGGGTACGTAAAGTTTCTTTTGCCTCCTCAATCCTCTTCCGGTCAGTAAAGACGTAAGCAGCTGGAGCCTGATGACTGCCTCTCTCTGTGGCACTATGATAAGGTTAGTGTCTCCTGCATGTGTGTTGATGTCATCCACCGGCAACTGGAGATCTTGAGCAGTCCTTGCCGGAGCAGTTACCTCGACAGTACAGTTTCAGAGATTATTTTCTGCAGTTCATGTTGAACAGAATGAGTGAGAGAGATCAGCCTTGGCGTACATCAAAATATTTTTAAAAAAAAAAAAAAAACACTGCAAGTTTAACAGCTATGGGAAAGAAACATGAACTCGGTGATGCTGAA
>JAMYXO010008238.1:10000-11104 GCA_033310375.1 Conus canariensis
AAAATAAAACCGTTAAAAACGGTTAAAAAGCTGTTATAACGGTTTCAAAGTCATCTTTTTCCTCTGCTTTTCTTCAAATAGCCGTTGTGACATTGCACAGGTACAGGACTACTTCTCTAAAATTAGAACCGCTATTTGGCAGTTAAAAAACGTTATTTATAACAGTTAAAAACCGTTAAAAACACCAAACCCTATAAAAGAAACTGTTTAAAACCCGATCTTCTTGAAATTTAGCAGGTACGTCTGTTGTGACCCGAGGATGGTTTTGGGCTAATCTCTAAAAAATAAAACCGTTAAAAACCGTTAAAAAAACTGTTATAACGGTTTCAAAGACATCTTTTTCCTCTGCTTTTCATCAAATGGCCGTTGTGACATTGGACAGGTACAGGGCTACTTCTCGAAAATTAGAACGTTATTTGGCAGTTAAGAAACGTTATTTATAACAGTTAAAAACCGTTAAAAACACCAAACCCTATAAAAACTGTTTAAAACCCGATCTTCTGAGGTTGGCGGCCACGAGAGTCCTCGGATCGCCACCAAACTTGACATAAGCCTACAGGAACATCCAGCGGGTAACATAGGGTCATTAGATAGTCATTATGACCATTAAATTTGACCGTTAAAAACCGTTATTTTCAAAATTTAGTCTGTTCTTGATGAAATTCGGTATACATGTGCAGTTTTAAATGCCGAAAAATGATATACAACTTTTACGAACCGAAATTTAAAATTGACCGTTAAAAAACGGTATTTTATAAATTTAGAGTATTCTTGAAGAAATTCGATATACATGTGCAGTTTTGAACGCTAAACAATGATATACAATTTTCAAGATCCGAAACTTAACATTGACCGTTAAAAACCGTTATTTTCTGAATTTCTGAATTTTCACCGTTCTTGATAACATTCAGTATGCACGTACAGTTTTAAGCGCTGAACAATGTTATGCAAATTTTACGAATCAAAACTTAACATTGACCGTTAAAAACCGTTAAAAAAAACTGTTATAACGGTTCCAAAGACATCCTTTTTCCTCTGCTTTTCTACAAATAGCCGTTGTGACATTGCACAGGTACAGGACTACTTCTCTAAAATTAGAACCGC
>JAMYXO010008239.1:0-7500 GCA_033310375.1 Conus canariensis
TTTGTCCACACTTAGGGTCCCAGATTTTGGCTGCTCAAACAGTGTTCTGGCAAACTGGAAGGGGTCTCTGAAGAAGCGCTCTTGTGTCTTCTTCTTTTTGCTCTTCCTCTTCCTCGCAGATTCCGCTTTGCTGAGGGCGCTGTGTTTTTCTTTCAGGTCTTTCCACAGCTTTTCCAAGCCTTGTTTTTCAGCTGGCAGTGCGGTCTTCATTTCCTTCTTGAGGTTTTTCTTTTGGCCCCTGATCTTGTCCATCTTTTCTTGGGCGTCTGGATTTCTTTGGAGGTGTTTTCTCTTTGGGTAGTTTTGCTCCATAGGCGTCTCTACATGTGGCATACACAATGTCCCCATATGTGGCTAGTTTGTGTTCCAGGGTGCTTTTCCCTATCAGCGCATCGAGTCTTTGGACGATTTTTGCATCCAGTTTCTCCCAATCTTCAGTTTCGTTTGCTCGTGGCAGGTTGAGTTTCAGGCGCCTGGCATCGAGGGCCTGTGCAAATTCCTCATCCGAACCAACAGCGTGGATGTCCTTGGCACTGTGGTTTAAATCCTGGCCTTGGTCTTCCGACGTCTTATCTGCTGATGCAGTGCGCTGCTGCTCATTCAGATGAGTCTTCACACATCCCATCTTTGTTCTGTGGATCTTCATGCCACGGGTGGTAGCGAAACGCTTTCCACAGACACATGGATATTCCATTTGGTCCATGTTCATAGTCCGTTTGGATTTGCAGTCATGATTGGTTGAGCACCGATGGATTCATCATTCTCTCCCCTTTCGGTGAATCCTGGGAGCATCTTTTCCTTTTATTCTTAGTAGCCACATGTTTAAGGCAAAGTGGGGAGCCAGCCCACAGAGCCCTTGGTTCTGGTCTTTCCCAGTGTCCTCCGGTCTTTCCCGGACGTCCTCCGGCCTATTCCCGGAAGTCAATGGTTTACCATGCATCAGTAGAAAGAAACTCGTGGAGAGCGTGGCAGCAGAGAGTCCTCAGAAGAGAAGCCCCCTTCAAGCAAGTGTTTCGGCCCTTATCTCCTGACACTCTAGGGGGGTTGGGCCACACCCGGTTCATGACTCCGGATGTCCCTCTGCTGCCTTTTTTTTTTTTTTTTTTTTTTCCCCCATCTTGGGACGAGCCATGGCTGGGATTCGAACCCATGACCCTCTGGACATGCTCATTTTCCACTTAATGACTCGCGCTTTAACCACTGAGCCACAGGGACACCTGATATTTGTAGGGAAATTAAGCCTTATGAAGTTCACTTTTGTTCCTCCTCGACCAGATCCAGCTTGAACACCTCTCTGCCGCTTCTGCCATTGCTTTCAGGGCTCTGGTTTTTTCCTTCCTGCAACTGAGAGCTGTTTCATGAGGCTGTATGCAGACGTTCCTACAAACCCCTAGCTCCAATTTCTGCAGTGAGGACTTTGACCTGATAGCCTTCTCTCCTCAGGCTGTTTGCCAGATCAGCATACTTTTCAGTCTTGTAGATTTGAGCTGCCTCCATTCTGTTCTCATATGGCACCGTGAGCTCGATCATGATCAGCTGCTTGGTTGACTTAGAGTGGACTACTATGTCTGGTCTCATGCCACTCTTGCTGATGATCTCTGGGTGACTCTTCCATTCTGGGAGGTCTGCAGTGCACTCCCAGTCATCTGTCCCGTCCAGCAGACTCTGCCTGCATGTTTCGAGTGGCACTGTTGTTCTTGGCCATGATTTGCTGCCTCCTGCCGTGAAGAATGTTGCGGGTGCTTTTGGAGTCCTGATTTTCCCTTTTGTGGTGTTGGTACTAGCCCAGACTACTTGTACAATCTCTTTGAGCACTTGGTTGTGCCTCCATGTGTACCTTCCTTGAGCCAGGGCTACTTTACATGAGCTTAGGACATGCTCCACTGTTTGTTTTTCATGGCAGAGGGGGCATGCAGGATCGTCTGTTTTCCCCCACTTCACCAGGTTTGCATTTGAGGGCAGAAGGTCATATGCAGATCTGAGAATGAAGCTGATCCTGAGAGGGGCCATGTGCCAAATGTCATTCCAAGTGAGACTTCTTTGGAGTGCATTCTCCCACGTTGTCCATTGCCCTTGCTGGCTCTGCTGGACTGCTTTTTGGAGTCGTTTTTGGTCTTCTTCTTTTCTCATCTCCTGAATCATCATGTCTCTTTTGGCTTTTCCTTTGGCCTTTGACCACCATTCAGTTTTGGTCACCCCAGTCCTTGTCTGTTGGTCTGTGTGTGTCCTGTTATTTCTCTGATCTTGAGACTTTCTTTTGCAGAATCCATCGCCTCTTGAACAAATAACACAGCGCCTGGAAATGACTTCAAGAGTCTGGTAGGTTTGGGATCCAATCAGTTGGCAGGATGCGAGGAACCAGGTACCACAAGATTCACACTCAACGCCTCTGTCATCCCAGGTAACAGGTCGATCACAGACACCACAGGGGGCACTTGAATCGTCGCCACTCAAAGATGACATAGTTGCGGAAAGTGAACACGGGGGGAAAGTCTTCGTTCCTACGACACAGTTTGAAAAAAAAAGAAAAAGAAAAGGGGAGAACCCCCCCCCCCCCCCAGTGAAAATGAAAGATGTTCAAAACATCTAAATACCACGAAAATACTAGAAAAAACCATACTGACAAACAGCGCTACAGAAACGGCAGTTGGGGCACATCTTAGTGCCACAAAGATAGTCCGTTGTTGAAGAAAAGGCGATGTTTTTAGAACAGGACTGCTTACTCACGGGATAACAAAAGGAAAACTGGCATAGTGTTGTTATCTATGAAAACTAAGTTAAACGTCGTTGTAGGCAGATGACTGGGCCACATAGGCAATGAAAGGCAGGACGACAAGGAAGGAAGACTGTAAGAAGAGACTTTTTTTCTTCTGAAAACGGGGACATAAACAGCCCAGAACTTCACGGAGATGGTGAGTGATACAGTTTATGTGATCCCCATCCTCCTGACATCCACACAGATCGCCACTCAGGTTAAAACGTTCAAGTCTCACGTCGGGGCAGTGAACTATCAGGTTCAATGTGTCGGGAAGTGGGATGATGGGGAGGGGGGGGGGGGGGGGGGGGGGAGAAAGACGGCTTGACGGAAGGCAGGGCCTGTCCCTCTCCTTTCCACTCCGTTAACCTTCCCAGACCTGATTGAGGTAGCCTACCCGTTTACTGCTTGGGGGACAGAGATGAAAAAATCCGATCCCACGAGTGACTTGAGCTCACACTGCTACGCAGGCAAACGACTTTCTATGTTACAACAGGGCTGCTTACTTCCACAGAAAAAAAAAGACAACGACAAAGTAGTAAGTACTATGACTGACTGCTCCTTGGAACAAAGCGAGGTGCCAGCCGCCGTGGGTTTCCACAGGATTGCAGTGTGGATGTGTGTCTGCACCAGTGCTGTCAGATCAAAGAGTCTCAGAGATAGAGGTGGCATGCCGCACATGCTGTGAAGAGTGCAGGGTGTAAAGACTGCGTGCAGGAGGAGTTCAAGCATGTAGCCAACTGATTGTTGGTCTTTCTATCTTCACACACCCCCACCCTCACCCCCGCCTACTTCTTATACTATTTTTCTGTTTTGATTCACCCCTTCTTCTCTTGATATAAAGAACAAAAATGAAACGCCGTATTCTCGATCACTTATTTTTCTTTCTCTCTCTCTCTCACACACACACACACACACACGCATCTAACTCTCCACTCCGAACACACACCCAATGACACACACACACACACACACACACACGTGCGCGCGCGCGCGCACACACACACACAACACACACACACACACACACACACACACACACACACACACAGATGCTTATTTTATTACAGTCCATGGTCCCCTATGAAGTGGGTAGACTAAAAATGGACAAATATGGCATTACAAACATATTCAACAAAATGACAATGGCACGTAATTGAGTTTATGCTGTGCTTCAGATTTTGAAAGCTTCGTGTCGGTACAAGACAAACATTTTAACAACATACTCTTAGTACACGCCATAAATAAGATGAGTCAAATACTAATTGCTGTCTATATTACTTATGAGGAATAAACTCATCTCCAAGACTATTCAAGGCAGCACACTGGAATACAAAATGACCTTCACCTCACATGCGTTTTTGCATAATGAGGTGACATCAGAATTGCAATGAATGTGCCCATGTTGAATTACAATGTTGAAAACGATGAACAAAGTTATCCGATATTCTACATCCAAATCTTGTCATCATAAATTTTACATTTTTGTCCATTTTCATTGCAAGTCTGAATACAGTGCAAGGAGTTATACTGTCAATACAGATCAAGTCTGGCACTATCACTCATGTGTGAATTCCATTCTTGCCATCTACTATCAACCTGTCTGGTATGGAATATTATTTTGGTTAAAAGTCGGTCTATCTTCTATACCCTGATTTAACCAGACATATCTGAAACCCTTTTCATATACTTTAACTCTCAATGTCGTTGCCCAGTTTATTTTCCTCATAGCATCGAGGTTACATAAAATGATACAAGCTTTCTTCGGTAACCGACAATCATTCATTTGTATCAATTTCAAATATTAACGAACACATCTAAGTGCAGAATTCATGTTTACTGAGTGTCTTATAGTTTCCCCATGAACTGCATCATTGGAGGTTTGCATGAAAGCCCTGAGAAATCTCTTTAGGCAAATGAATAGATTTTCACACAACTGACAACAGTTTATCGAGGTCCTAGATTTTAGCACCATACTGCACAATGGGTTGGAGTTGGGTGTCAAACAGTTTTACATATACTTCACGTGAGTGATTTCACAAATTTTACAGTGTTCTTATTATGCTTAAAAACAGCATGCTTTGGTTTGCTTGCTAGATTTTTACAAACAAAATTAAAACTTAATCTGGTCGAAAAATACATTCCTAAAAATTTGTATACATTTACGACATGCATAGGTATTCTTGTATAATTCCAATAATCTCCTGCCACTTTTTCTGAATACAATTATGTTACTCTTCTGCATATCTACTTTCAGCTGTAGCGGAGAGGCTAGCCACAAATTACTCAACTGCATTTGTAAACCAACTGTTTCAGACACAACAAAACAGTAACATCTGCCAGAAGGAGTTCAAACAGTTCTAAAAAGTCCTACGTGAATTGGGCTGCATATCCGTCATCATTTATAACTTCAGCTGTTAATTCTATAATAAATGGGCTGTACATGTCACCTTGCTCGACACCACTAGTACACATTATATAATCTGTCAATTTCCCTCCATTTCTTTCTCTAGATTTTACACAGTTATAAAATGATCATTACAGTTTTAAATAATTCATCATGAATACAATTTTCAATAGAACAGGCCATATGTTAATAAAACTGAACACTTTTTTTCAAAACCAATGAAAGCAACGCAGACTTCATCACTGAAAGAGATTAAAAAAAAAAAAAAAAAAAAGCCATCACAGTAAACATACGGTCTACAGTTGAGTAATTACGTTTGAATCCAACTTGGAAGTCTCCGTAAAATTATTTTCTTCACCTATTCCTGTAACACACAGTTAAAGATAAACAACTTACTAGAAGCATCACAAAGGGAACTGCCTCGGTTATTAATGGGATTGTTTACATTCCCTTTCTTACAGAAGGGTATAATAACCGATTCTGCCCCATTTCCAGGATGAATTCCTTTATCAAACAAATTTTGTAAAACGCTACCCAAAAATTCAAGATGGGAGCAGATTTAAAACCATATTTTAAAAACTATTCAATGACACAATCCGGTCAAGCATCTTTACAATGTTTAATTTTCCGAGTGGCCGACAAAACGTCTTCTTAAGAGACTGGGCGATTTAAGTTATATATTTCCAGTTCTTCATTATGTTCACACTGCAAAATATCAGTACTTGTATCTTTCCTCAGAAGTGTTTTGAAATGTTCAAAGAAGTGTTTATATTGACGCTATTTGGAGGCTGATTATGTTTAAAAGAAATTCTTTTCATAATTTCTCAAGAGTGTTTCTGATTATGTACAAAAGATAGTCATTTTGTCACTTGGGCATCACTAAACTGTTTCCCCTTAATCTTTAGTAAATGCTTGTATTCACTTCTTGCCTAGCAATATTCGTGACGGTCTCGAATATTATGTGAACACAGAAATTTATTCAGCAGTAAACTGTTTCTTCTTAATCTTTTGTAAATGCTTATATTCACTTCTTGCCTAGCAATATTCGTGACGGTCTCGAATATTATGTGAACACAGAAATTTATTCAGCAGTAAACTGTTTCTTCTTAATCTTTTGTAAATGCTTATATTCACTTCTTGCCTAGCAATATTCATGACGGTCTCGAATATTATGTGAACACAGAAATTTATTCAGCAGTTTATTGAGCACGTGTCTTACAGGCTCCATACTCTGCATCAAACCAATCGTGGAATTTACCTTTTCGTATGCTTTGCTTGCTTTTGAATCATTCAGCAGTTTCATTTATACATATGTTAAAGTAACACAGTGCTTCGTTGATATGGAATTCAGCTGCTTCGTTGATATGGAATTCAATCAAACCGATTGCAAGCGCAATTTTTCCTGAACATCTTTTGAAGTCATTCCACTACAGAATATATCAATACATTCATCATTCCACACAAACTTTTCCTGAATGAAGTTGTTGGCATCTAATCTAGTTATATGCGTTATCATCTTCACGACTGACAATACTACAGGCATTTGATCCGGTTCAAGACGTCCAGGCATGTTTCAGCTCACACGAAACACTCTAAAATGCAAACAATTCACAAGACTTCGTAAAATAATAATTAACACTGCAATCGATATGTGACACGCATATGTAGCGATTTTCAAGGTCACATGACACAGTTCATTAAATCTGCACTAATCTACAGCAATACACATATCCAATAACAATTTACCATCATCATTCCTAGTCCTCAGAACAGCTATCGACATTTAATGGAGGACTTGAACATTGCAACTGAAAAATCTTACCACTATGAATCCCCTGACAAAACTGTCAAATATCAGAAGTCCTGCTATTCATATCTCCACACAATAACACATTCATATCATTGTAAGTCAGTACACAATACGTCAGTAATCTTCCAACAATGCTATACCACTTTCACTTTAAAAATACACACACTATGATGAGCGCTCAAGAGGAACGTAAGATACATGGAACATTTCTGTCCAGATCAAACAATTGCGTCTGATGAGAAATGCACCACGGTTTCGAGGTATGATATGAAATTGTTCTGCATTTTGTAAAAAGTCATTTCTAATCAGACATTCTGCATCATCAGATCGCACACTGTGGAAGGGAATACACAAAAATGTTGGTTGTTTTAAATTCTGTTTGTTTTCTGCGAACGATAGGAACTTGGTTAACAATTTGAATGTGGCTCAGATCCCTTCCTATGATCGTCGTTTCCATGGAATCGGCATGAAAAGGTTAGACATTAGCAATTAATTCAAGATAGAAATTTACCGTAGACAGGTTTGTGG
>JAMYXO010008240.1:0-11104 GCA_033310375.1 Conus canariensis
TTTCCCCCTCTTTAATACTGTTTCTCCCTGTTTGTTTTTTGACTATACTCAAGAATCAAAAAAGGCTGTTGGGCCCCGTCCCCCCTTTGAAAACAACTTTTTTAAACTGTTTTTTGTTCATTTCTCCCTATTTTTTTTTTGTTAACTGTGGTATGTGGGGGACGTAAAACAGGGCCATATTGGGCAAAGTTTTTGGGGAACATCCCCCTTTCCCCGGGGGATTATCAGTTTTTTTTGTTTCCCCTATGTGCTCCATGCTAACATTTTTCTGCAAATCGATTTTGGTTTTTTGTAACAAGCAATTCGTTTTTGGAGTTATGGGCCCTGCCAGTTAATTGCAAACACGGGAGAAAAGAGTTTACCCCTATCTTGTTCGTTTTTTTTATTTGCTGTTTTACTAAATTTCCCTGCCTCATTTAAGGAGTTCTTTCACGTACAAATCAAACCGGAAAAGATACGTTATGTTTTGTCAACTGTTTGATTCGCTGTGTTGTTTTTTTTTTTGACTACATTCAAAATTAAAAGAAGATGCTGGGACCAGTGGTTTGAATTACATGTTGATTTTTTTTATTTTCCTTCAATTTTCTCCCGGTTTAACATTTTTTTGTTGTTAAAATAATGTCCAGATACAGGGTTTTTAAATGCCGCAAGCCTTGAAAAATCCTTTTTTTTTGGGAAAATTTTCCCCCCTTTCTTGTTTTTGTTTTCAGTGAGTTCTGTGGGAACCATCACTTGCGGTTGAATTCGGTGTTTGTTTAAGCAGCACTGTTTAGGAGCTATGGGCATCTAATTAATGGATAATTTATTGTTTACAGAACCCAAAAGAGTTTACCTACGTGGTTTTTCCGTTTTTTTTAGAAATCCCACAAGTTTTTTAAAATTTCTGAATGTTTTATAGGGATTTTAAAAGCATGAAAAATGTTATAATTGAAAAAAAAACAAATCTAACAAAAACAAAAATGGTTTTTTTAAATTGGTTTGTTTTTTTCTACTCCCACCTGTTTAATGGAATAATGAAAAGGGAAGGGAAAAATCCTTCCCCATTAAAATATACTGGAACAATACGTTTTTTTTGAAAAATTAAATTTTCCAACACCTGGTTTTTTCTGAAAAAGAAAAATCATTAGATATTACTTGGAAAAACTGTTTTCCTTTTTACAACTCCTTTTAATAGGGAAGTTTTTTTTTTTTAAATATCACATAATGTAAACCCAAGTTGGAAAAACAAATGCTTTCCCCCTTTCCCCGAAAAAACGTAAAATGCCAAAGTTGGGAATAAGGTACTGATTTTTTTTTATGAATGCATTCAAAAACGTTGGGCTTTCTCGTTTTGTGGCAACACGTCCCCTTATGTATGCTATTCATTTTCTATAAATAAACAATAGATTTTTTTTTTTTCAATTGGGAAATTTTAAATATATGAAACAAATTTTGTCCCCCAAACCTGTCCCAAAAAACTCCTTTTAAAATTTTGCCTTTTTTTATCCCTAAATTTGGAAATCCTGTTTTTTTAAATGGCCAATATTTGCATTTTCCCTTCGTTCCAAAAAAATCGAGAATCCATTTCCTTCCAGGTGGGGGAGTTGGTTCGAAGTCCCCCCCTCCAGTTCCCATTTTTGCAACTAAAAAGAAAAAATGAAAATGAAAAAAACATCCATGGCAAAAAAAACCCATTTTGATTAAAAAATTTTTAATTACAGGATACATGTTCAACAACAATAATTGAAACTAAAGAAAGTAACCCAAAAAAAATTAAAAAAAAAACATGCAGCGCCTTTTTTTTTTTTTTTTTTTTCCCATGCTGGCTTTTTTTTCGCGTAAATTAAATCCTTCATCATGTTCTTTTCCTTTCTTTCAAATCAGTTAATTTTCCCCACTTCGCATACGACGGGAAATTAACCCTCTCCCCCTCTCCCCTCCCCTCCTCTCTCCCCTTTCCCCCCCTCCCCTCCCCTCTCCCTCTCTCTCCCTCCTCAACACACACACCACAACACACAACCGCAACACGCCACACACACAACACACAACACACAAAAACCACGACCCGCACGCACGCCCACGCACACAATGTTTTTCAACCCTTAAATTTTCCTTTTTCTTTTTGCGTTTCCCATGGCTAAAAAAAAAAAAAAAAAAAAAAAAAAAAAAAAAAAAAAAAACTGGTAAAGCCGTTTTTCCTGTTTTGGTTTTATTTTTTGAAACCACAACTAAAAAAAAAAAGCCGGTAAAAATTTGACTAGCTCTGCATTATCAAATCAGAACTAACTTCATCAACCCGTTCCCCCTCCTTTTTCTGTAACATCATTTTTCACTGGGTGTGAGAAACCATACGGTGGTCCCCACGGTGCAATGGGTCCGGATGTCTGCGTGGGGTTTTTCCCCATTCCGATGGCCCAGAAGTGGGAAACAGGATCACTGATGGACTGTCCCCCCCTTTCGCTGTCCCCACGACCCAGTGACTCCGGCCCCCAACAAAAGCTACGGCACTACCCTGCCCCCTGGGAAGTTTATCGATAAAAGTTTTTTGAAAAATTGGAAACACTTGTTTCAAAACCTCAAACCGGGATTTATTTCCCTTTTTGGAAAACCTGCCCCCCTTTTTTTTCCCTCGAACATTAAAAAGTAATTTCCCCTTTGGGGAAAAAGAAAAAGTAAAAAAAATTTTTTTGGTTTTTTTTTATTTTTTAAAAATGTTGGGGATTACAAACGGCGGGTTTTTTTTTTTGATTCCCCCGATTGTTTTTTTTTTTTTTGACTCTAAAATTGGCAGGAAAAAAACAAAGGAAGGAGAAAAACCTGCCTTTTTTTAAGGGAGTGAGTGGTTTGTTTTTTTTCTTTGTGACGGAAAAAAAATCTTCCCCGCACCCCCCGTCCCCCTACCTTTTCTTCCCCCTCTGTCCCTGGTCCCCACCCACTAAAAATCTTCTGCTGCAAAAACTGGAAAAAAAAAAACTTATTGTTAGGGACGAAAAAAATCAGATGGGGAAAAAGGGGGGTTTTCCCCCTTTTTTTCCCCCTCCCCCTTTCTTTTTTAAACCCGAACAGGAAAAAGCATCTTGTTCCCCTCCCTCCCCCCCCCCCACCCCCAAAAAAAGCAAAAAAAAGCAAAAAATTTTAAATTTCACACCCAAACCCCCAAAAACCCCAAATAAATATTAAAAAAAAAAAAAACCCCCATAAAGATTTTTTGGTTTTATTCAGGGGAAATTTCCCTGAACAAATTTAAAGTCGATGATAAAAAAAATCGTAAAAAAAAAAAAAAATGCAGTTTTACTTCGAACCCCTATTTTTTTCAAAAATTTTCTTTTTTATCCCCCTTTTCGTGTACAAAAATGCGAAACCCCCTTTTTTAAAAAATTTTTAGAGAAAAAATTTGCCCCGGGGCCCCCCCCCCACTTTTTTTCTAAACTGGTCCCCCTTTTTTTTCCAATAAATTTTTCCCCAATTTTTTTGGGAGTTTAAAAGCCGTAAATTTTTTTGGGTTTTTTTTTTTGCTCGGCTTTTTTTTTTAAAATTTAATAATTTTATTTACTAGCGTGTTTTTTTTTTTTGGTAAATATTTAAAAAGTGAGTTTCCCTTTTGTGTACAAAGCCAAAACTAAAAATGAATTAAGTGGGGGGTTTGGTGGAAAAAATCCCAATCCTGCGGTCCCCCCTTCTTCAAAGTCGGCCCTTTCAATCAATTAACCCCAAAAACCTTAACGTTCCCCCTCAATGTTCCCCCGACAAGCTATTTTTTCCCCTTTCAAAAAATTTTTTTAAAAAACAGGGGGAAAAGATGGGGAATTTTCCCCCCTTTCACCAACATTTAAAAAACTGAGCATACAAGTCTAAAAAACTGTCTTTTTCAGTATTCAAAATTTTTTTTACCGAAGTCCCCCCAACAAGGTCCCTATAAAAGTTTTTCCCTTTTGCCCCCCCCTCTTTTCCCCCCTTTGAGTCCCCGGGGGGAAAAATCAATGAATGAGAATTGATCTGTCCACCACGTATTTGAAAAACGTGTCCCCTTTTTTTTTTTTTAGCATGTTTTTTATCTTTGAAAAACTTTTTTTTTCCCCCTTGGGCCATTTCCAGAAAGTAAATTTTTTTTTTTAAAAATTTTTCTCCAACCGTTTTTGAGTTGTTTTTGGAAAAAGTTTTTACAAATTTCTTTTTCGAAGTGACTGGGGGTGCAAGTCCCCCAACGAAGCCCCTTAAGTTTTTTCCCCCCCAACCCTCCCCAGTAAAAAGGCAAAACGGCCAACAAAAAAAAAATTGCTTTTTTTTCCTTTCCCGAGCAAAGCACCTGCTACTGGGTTTAGCCTAAAAAATTGACTATTTTTGTGGCTGGGGATGGTCCCCCCCCTTTTTTTTTTTTTTTGGGTTTTTATTTGCAATTTTCCAAAACAAAAGGGAAAAGGCCAAAACCCCCCCGGAAAGGAAACCCAAAAAAAAACCCAAAAAACCCGGGGAAAAAATGGGACCCTTGACAAAAGGGGAAAGCCCGGAAAAATCATTTTCCTCTTTTTGTGCCCCAAAGTTTTTTCCCCCTGAAAAAACCCCGGAAAAAAGGGGTTTTCCCCCTAAAATTTTCCCCCTTTTCCCCTTCTTTCCTCTTTCCCCCCTCGCCCCCCTTCCTCCCCTTTTCCCTCCCCCTCCCTTTTCCTTTCCCTCTCCCTTTCCCCCTCATCTTTCTCCCCTTCCCCTTTCCCCCTCTGAGTAGGGTTTTCCCCCCTTTTCCGGGCCCTTTTTTCCCGGGGAAGAAAGTGTTTTTGGGGTGGCCCCCCGGGGTGAAAAATTTTTAAACCATAAACCCAAAACCCCGTTTAAAAACTTTTTTCAGTGTTGGGCCCCCTTTGTTTTTTTTAAAGATTTGGGGGGCAAAAAAGGCAAACAAAACCCCCGATTCAAATTTTCCCCGGGTTTTTAAAAAGACTGGCCCCCCCCAAGCCCCCTTCCATTTCCCCAAAGCGAAACCCAAAACCAAAACTTTTTTTAACCCCGAAAAAAATGCCCCCCTGCACCCGGTGAACAAAAGGGCAGAAACAGAACAGAACCCGCCTTTAAGAAAAAGGGGACAGGGAAAAAAACAAAGGCCAAAATGGAAAATTTTTTTTTTTTCTTCCCCAAAAATTTTAAATTTTTTTGGGCCCAAAATCCAAACCCAAACCTTTTAAAATTTTTTTAATTGTCGTTAACCCGACAACCGCCAGTCCCCCGCCCTGTGGGGGAAAATGGTTTTTCTGTGGGGGAAAAAAACCAAACCCCTCTCCCCCCCATGGTTTCCAAAGCAAAAAGAAAACACCGCCCTAAAAGAAAAATTTCAAGCCCGGAAAAATTTAAAATAGGGAAAAAATGTTGGGGAAAAAAAAAGTTTTTTTGGGGGAGTTCCCCCCTTTTTTGGTTGGGGAAATTCCCCCTAATTTTTTGGGGGGTTTTTTGGGGGCCCGGGCAAACCCAGGGGTTTTTTTCAAAAAAAAGGGGCAGGTTTTTTCTTCCCGAAGATTGAACCCGGCTTTTTCCCCTTGGGCCAAAAAAAACCAAACAAACAAAAGGGAGGAAAAACCCAAAAAAGAAAACAAAAGGGAGAAAATTTTAAATTATGAAAAAACAAAAGAAGGAAAAAAGGAAACCGAAAGGTAATTTCCCCAAAAAGAAAATTTAAAACCCCCCAAAAAAATTTTTAATTTCCCCCCTTTTTTTAACGTGGAAAGGGAAAAAGGGGGGCCTTAAATGGCAGATTTTTTTTTCAGGAAAGTGGGAAAAAAAAACATGGGAAAACCCCTTTCCCCTTTTTAAAAAAGATTTGGGGGGGTATTTAAACTGGGCTTTTCCCAAAAGCAAAAAAACCTTTTCCCCCAAAAAACGGAAAACTTGGGTTTACTTTTGGGGAAAATAAAAAAATTTTGGGGGATCAAAAGTTTTTTTTTTTGGTTTTCCCAAACAATTCCCCTTCCCCGTTCCCCAAACCCCCTTTTTTTGTGATGTGGGGGTTTTTTTTCCCCCCCCGCCAAAAGTTATTTTTTTTTTTTTTTTTGGGCCCTTTTTAAAAAATTTGGGGTTTTTTTTTTTTAACGGAAAATTTTTTTCAAAAGAAACCCAAAACCCCCGTTCCCCCCCCAGGCCCGTCCCCCCCTGGAAAATGGGAAAGTTTTTTTTAAGCTGAAAACCCCCCAAATTTAAAAATTTTTTTTATTTTCCTTTTTATTTTATTCATTCAAATTTTCCCTTTTTCCCCCTTTTTCCTCCTCTCCCATCCTCTCTCCCCCCTCCCCCTCTCTCCCCCCCTTTCCCCCTCCTCCCCCCCCTTTGTTCTTCCCCCTTTTCCCCCTTTTTCCCCCTCTCTCCTCGTTCCTTTTTCCCCTCCTTCTCCCTCTCTCCCTCTCCCCCCCCTCTCTCCCCTTTTAATAAACCTTTTTTCCCCCCTTTTTCCCGGGCCCCCCCTGCAAAAATGGGGGGTTTTTTTTTGGGCGGGAAAACCCCCGATAAATCTGAAAACCCGTAATTTAACCCCGTAAAACCCCCTTTTTTAGGTTTAAAGCCCGTCGTTTTTTTAAAATTGAGGGGAAAAAGGGAAACAAAACCTGTGTTTTTTTTTCCCTCGGGGGGTTTTTAACCCAAAATGCCCGACCCCGCCCCCCCCTTTTTCCCTTTTTGAAAAGCGGGAAAACCCCAAAGCTGTTTTAAACCCACCCAAAAAAGGTTCCCCCGTTTTCCCCCCAGGGTGGGAAAAAAAGAAAACAGAAAAAAGAAAAAAGAAAAGCCCCTTGAAAAAGGAAACCGCAAATACAAAGGGAAAAAAGAAAAATTTTTTTCCTTTTTCCCCCCCCATCAAAAAAATTTTTTTTTTCCGGGCGGCCCCCCCCAAGCCTTTTATTTTTTAAAGTTCCCCCCCTTTCTGAACCCAAAAAGCCCCTCAGCCCCCCGGGGGGGGGAAAATTTTTTTGTGTTTGGTTTAAACCCCCCCCTCTCCCCCCCCCAAAGTACCAGCGTGCACAAAAAAACACAGCCAAAATGCAAATTCACAAAAAATTGACAAAAAGGGAAAAATTTGGTGGACAAACATTTTTTTTGAAGTTTGTTTTTTTTTGGGGGGGGTCCCCCCTATGTATTTTTTATTTTTTGGGGGTTCCCCTTTAAAAACCCGGGGGGGTTTTCAAAAAGTGGGGAAAAATTATTTTTTTGTTTTTTTTAAGGAAAGGAAAATGGGGTAAACCCCGGGCCCCAAAAAAGGGCCCCCTTAAACCCCATGGGCAAGGAAACCCAAAAATGAAGCAAGTTTTGGGTTAATTTTAAAAAATTACAAAAGGGAAAAAATGAAAAACCCCCTAAAAAAAATTTTACCCATGAATGACCCCCCAAAATTTTAAACCCTTTTAGAAAAAACGTTGACCCATAAAAAGGGCCCAAAACAGGGGAAATTTTCCCGAAAGGAAAAAAGGGAAACATGGGGCCCCCCCCCTTTCCCCAAAAAGCTGATAGGGTGGGGTGTTGAAAAACTGAAAATTTTCCCCCCCAGGGACCCCTTTTTCCCCAAAAACGGGAAAACTTTAAAGACCCGGTAAAATAAACTTTTTTTTTGGCCCAAACATGTTTTGATTTTTTAAAATCAATCTTTTGTTTTTTTAGTAAAAAAACCCCCTTTTTCCCTGATTTTTGGTTTTTCCTCCCCTTTTGCCAAAGGTTTTATTTTTTTTGGGCCCTGGTTTTTGGGAAAAAATTTTTTTCTTTTAAAAAATTTTTAAATTTTATGAAAACCCCCTTTTTCCCCCCCACCCCTTTCTGTTTCCCCCCGGGGAAAAGGAAAAAGATTTTTTTTTGCAAGCCCCGGGAAACCCCAATAAAACGTTTTTGTTTCAAATTTAATTTTAAATTTATTTCATTTTTTTTTTTCCTTTTCTCTCTCTCTCTCCTTCTCCAACCCCTCCTCCCCTCCCTCTTTCCTTCCCTTCCCCCCTTCCTTCCCTTTTCCTCTTTCTCCTTTGGCAAAGAAGGCCCCCAAATTTTTGACTAAAATTTGGGGCCCAATTTGTCCCCCCCCCTCCCGCTATGGAAACTGAAAATGTTTCCCGATCAAAAAAAAATAAAAGGGGGGTTTTTTGGGTTTTTGAAAAATGTAAAAATCTGGGGGGTGTTTTTTTTTTGGGTTTTTTTCCCTTTTTAAAATTTTTAAAGTCTTTTTTCGACATTGATAAAAAAAATTTAAAAACGAAGTTGGAAAAGGGGGGGTTGGAAAAAAGGGGGGGCAGGAAAGGAGAAAGGGGGTGGGGTGGGTTTTTATCTTGCAATTCATTTATACCAAAAAAATTATCTTCATAATCCCAATAAATACAATAAAGAAATATAAAAAGGTATGGGAAAAACCCGACTTTTAAATAAATATTTTGAATCATAACGCAAAACTAAAAACAACTGTCCCATAGGACCTGCGTAGCAAACATTTTTTTTTGGGAAAATCAAACAAGCTTAAACTTCCTCAAGGATACTTTCAAGAGAAACTTTCAGAAATAGCCATAAAACAGATCTCAATCTCTGGCATTCCAGAAGAATGGTGTTGTTTTCCTGAAAATTTTGTTCACCGCACAGACATTTAAACATTCTTGATGAATTTTTTTTTTTTGAATCATTAAGCTTTATCCTATAAGACAGCGGAAGTAATGTGTCTAAACTTTTAAAAATGTTACTATAATTCACAGCTGTTTTGTTGCGCCAAAAATATCGGAATTCATTAAGATACTGGAAATTTCCCCTTTCCTATGGAGAGATTTTGAAAAACTTTGTTCCACGATGCCTTACTCCAGTAAAATGATCCCCCTTCTGTAATGGAAAATGGAATATATATTTTCTGTAGTTTTCCCTGCCTTCCCCTTGAACCTTTTTTGCCCCTCTATCTGAAAGTCATTTGATACAATCCAGAAATGTGAAGGAACACAAAAAAAAGGGCGATATGGTCCCCTCTAAACTTAAAATTGTTAAATCATTTGATTGATTTCTATGTTTAATTTTTGGATTTTTTTTTAATCAGATGAACGTAAAGCATTACAGTACAAAAACTAAAGAATCGATGCAGAATGGGATTTTTGGAAAAAAAAAAAGTTAAAATTGGAAAGATCAACTATGTGATTAAGACCATAAATGAAAACGAGTTTTCGTGGGAAATTGATCGAGTTTTACCTATGACTTTATGAACTTTTCCCTTTTGTTGAAGCTTGTATTAAACAAACCCTGAACCAGAAACGTTGATCATCTAAGAGTGAGGCCATCTGTATATACCTTTAAATGATTTGGGTATCTATTATCTAGGTTACAGTCGGACTTCACTTTGCATAATATTTGGACTCTCATTTTTTTCCCTCACATCAGTGTAATCGATATTAAAAATGTGATTTATTTACCTCCCAGGTTGGGTAAGGAGAAAATTTTCCCTGGGGGTGCTCAATATCATGTGGATTTTATTTCCGACTCTTTAAGTAAAGTCTGATACATATAAAACCAATTTGCTTTAATGACGATATTTTTTCCTGCCTGGTTAGGAAAATCTATTTCTGATTTTTTATCGTACTTCTTCCAAGACAAAATTTGTCAGTTGTTGAGGTCATAATGAAACGTACTTTGCACGTGCCGAGATTTCGATTATTCATCCAATGGCAATCTCCTCTTTCTTTATAAGTCCGAGAGTTGATGCGTGGAAAGGGTACACCAAGGAGTTAAGCCTTTTACCCCTTTGCAATCGATTACTTTGAAGTTTCTTAAAGTAAAGATAATTTTGATCAAAATTAATGTGGTGCTAAGATGTTTCAAAAATGTTGTCTTTTTCCCCAGTATTGGACCTACTTATAAAAATTGTAAAAATTTTCTAAGGCATTTTCTTGCTTCAAGTAACAAAATAGGGGTTGATATGAGCGTTCCACGTTTAGCTTTGTTGTAGAAACAAACCCAAATTTCTACACTCCTCGTACTGAATTGTTTTCGTTTTTCGTTTTAAAAAAATGGTAGCCCCAGTGGTTTTATACAAATTTTGAAAAGCAATTATGAGTTTTTTTTTTTTTAGTTTTTTCTGTAGATATGCAAGACCACTTTTGACTATATTGGATTGTTCAATTTACCAGTTTTTTTTTTTTGATATAGCTTCTTGATATAGATTAAAAGCTCTGTTAGATGTAATTTAATAACAGAGGTTTCAATTACGGAACCCTTCTGGCAAGGGCCCGTTTGAAAAAGAGATCTAAAATTGAGTATGAATTTTTCCCTAAAACCCAACCTGTAACTTCCTGTTACTCAAAAAAGCATTTAAATATAATGATATAAATGTCCCGAATAAACCAGTCCTCCTTTCAGTCTATAAAGGGGAAGCTTGCAAGCCAGACTTGGTCATTTGGCCCTTTTCGATATCAAAGAAAGTTGCAACAAACGTTTTTCTTCTCGCAAACTGTTGTCCTTTTGGTTTTTTTGTGAGTTTCACCAAATTTAATCGATTACGGACCTGCCTTTCTGGAAAGCCTGCTTGGTTTAAAAGGGGATGTTTTTTTTTTAATTTACTTTGACAATCAGAACCAGTCCCCTTTTTAAAAATAATCCTCTCCAGAAGTGTTACATGCATGTGAGTGTTAGTACAGCTGGCCTGTAACTATGTTTTTTTCCACTGGGTTTTTACCATGCTTTAGAACAGGAACGATGACCCGACCGTTTCCGTTTTCTGGCATGACACTTTTTTAACCCAAAAATTTTTTTGAGACAATTTATGTGACTATAAAAACAAAGTTATCTGGGAACGTTTATGCCTATCATTAGAAAAGTATGTCTAAACCTCCCAGAAGAGATATAACTGCATCTTTGACTTCATCAAAAGTAATCGGGGCATTGATGAAAGTTGGACTGTTCGCACAAAACAGGATATTTGTAATCATCTTTTCATTCTTCTGCAGTTTTTCTGGCATGTTTCATTTTTAGGGTTCAAAACCTTCTAGACGCATAGAGTCTGGAAAACATATCAGCGAATGAATTCTGCTTTTTTCTGAGTTTGATGGAAATTTTCTTTGTTCATCATTCAAAGGGGAAGGAGCAATTTTTTTTAAATTTTTTTTTTTATTAAAAATTTTTTTTTCAAATTTTTTAGAAACCCGTT
>JAMYXO010008241.1:0-11102 GCA_033310375.1 Conus canariensis
CACCCCCACACAACACCATATATGATAATAAATATAAATAAATATATTATATATAAAGAGAGAGAGAGAGAGAGAGAAGATCCTAGAACCCCCTCATACAACCAATCGCGTAGGTATACAGCAAACACACACACACCACACACACACCCCAACACACACCACACACACACATGCGCGCGCACTCACACACACACACAACACACACACACAGCCGCGCACTCACAACAAACACACACACACACACAACACACACACACACACACACAAGGATTTTCTGATAACATCCTCCTTTACTCCCTAATACTTTTTCCTCAGAAGATGTCTGACATTTTCCGCTCTTCGACAAAAAGAAAGCAGACATTTTTTTCCCCCAACTTAAAACAAAATTGTAAACCCTCCACATACATGCATCCTTCTCTCCGTCTCTAGCTCTTAACGCCCCCCGCGCTTTCAAGCTTTGAGCAGTAAAAGTCCCCACTGTGCACGGCCTCAGCCATTTGCTATGTCCATTTCCCATCCTCTGTAAACATCTGGGGTCCTTTTCCCACTGCTTCGCCATTCATCCTGGGTCGTCCTTTTTTTTTCTCTGGCCTCTGGGGTCCATTTACGGTCTGGTTGCGGGTCTTGTGAGGTAATCTCAAGAAAACCCCAAACCAGGGAGGCGCCGTCTGCGATATTGTTGACCAGGACTGTTTGGACCCTCCCGACCTCTTCATTTGGTATCTTCTGTCTGTAAAATATCTTATTTGTCACATTTTTTCACCGACGTTTCTTTTTCCCTGTGTAAGTCCCCGGGTCGAAATGTTTTTGCTTCATTATTTTCATACATTCTATCGTTGTGGTTTAGTAACACGACCTATTACTTTTCCACATTGTAATCTTAGAACAGAATACATTCGACTTAAAAAACCCCTTTACTCAACAACATGAGGACCCTTTTTTAGGGACTGTTCTTAAATTGATTGGATTTTTTTTTTTTTAAATTTTAAAGATAAACACTTTTCATGTCATCTAAAACAGTTTTCGGAAAAATTTATCCCGTTTTAAAACGTTTTCAGCATATTTTAAAAAACAACTGATTGGCATAAAATTATTGAAATACAGCCTCTTTTAATGAAAAAACTCAAAATGAAGACCGTTTCCAAACTTAAAAAATTTTTTTAGGCATTGGGGGTTCGATGCTGAACACCCTGCAAACTTTTGGTCGCTGGGCTTTAAACACACACTAAATTTAATGACTCTTCTAACGTTAAAAATTTTTATGTTTTCATTAGTTTAGGGAAAAGGGCTTTTTTTAAATATCCACAAAAGGATTATTTCAATTCGTTTCTTATGACAACGTGAACCCCTTTTCCATATTTTTCAGATCGTAATTTAAAACGGTGTCGCAATTAAGCCATAAATTTTTGTTTTGAGCTTTTCCTTTCAATCAACGCCTAAAATACACCACATTCCCTTTCAGGTTTTGTTTTTTTGTTTATGATAAGCAAAGATAGGGAAAAAAAAAATGAAAGATGATTGAAAGGGGCTGGGAAAAAAAGAAAAAGGAGACAAAGGGGGCCAGGATGGGAAAAGGGTTAACCGGTACTTTGGGAGAGGGGCTTTTTTAATAAAAGGAAGAAAAAAGGGAAAGACGTGATTTTGGAAACAAGAATATCGCAAAAGGGGTTAAAAAAAAAGATCCACAGATGTTTAAAGGGGGTTGTCCCTTTTCTTAGTTTTTTTTTTGGGGAAACTTCGCTTTTTTTCTCTGATCGCGCGAATGGGGTCCAAAAGGGGCATTTGAATGGCTTTCAAATGGCTTGGGGGGAGGAAATTGGGGAAAAGTGAGTTGGGGGGAAAGACTAAAAAGGATGCGCACACAGAGAGAAGAAGAGAGAAGAGAAGAGAGAAAGAGAGAGAGAGAGAGAGGAAAAAGAAAAGGAGAGATTTCTTGAAACCTCCCATCACTGGGTTTTCAACGTGTCACAAAAAAATGTTTAAGAGGTAAAGAAAAAAATCAAAGGCAATCAATACCGCTCTGAAATGTGAAGGAAAACAAAAAAAAAAAAAAAAAAAAACCCTATAGGTTACAAATAAAATACAATAAAAATTCCTTTCCCCCCACTTTCCCCCACTCCCACCCCTCCCCCCTCACCCCCAAAAAATGGGAAAAAACGGGGTTTCCCTAAAGAACATTGAAATAAAAAAGCCATTGATAAATTTTTTCAGCCGCCAAATTTAAAGCAATACCCAATGATTCAAAACACAAAAAAACACCCCTCCACCCCACACACACACAACCACCCAAACCCCACAC
Source organism: Conus canariensis (assembly GCA_033310375.1). Taxonomy (NCBI): domain Eukaryota; kingdom Metazoa; phylum Mollusca; class Gastropoda; order Neogastropoda; family Conidae; genus Conus; species Conus canariensis. The sequence goes on from JAMYXO010008241.1 coordinate 2,300, forward strand.
AAAAAATTTAAAAAATATACACTTCCCCCTGTTTTGTCTTCTGTCTGCTCTCCTCTCTATAAAAAATTATTAAAATAAACATTTTTTTTGAAAACCCAAAATACATATAAGAAAATTTTTTACAGAGAACAGACAAGGAGAGAAGGAAGAGAGAGAAGAAAAGAGAGAGAAGAACAGACAGAAAAGACAAGGGCAACCGACAACCGACAAAATTCCCCTTTTAAATTTCAACCCAACTAAGACCCCCACTCTAAATTTACATTAAAAACCCTCTTTCAAGTCTTCAATCCAAAGGGTGCCCCCTAGCCCCCCCACCCCTTCCCCCTTCCCTTTTTCCCCCTTCCGGGACAGCAACGAAGGGAAATTTGAAAAAATAGTCATCTGCACCAAAAGGGAAACTGGGGTTGGGAAAATAGTTTCCAACCAAAAAGTCCGGGAAAACGGAATTATACATGGTAAAGGGGTATGGAACCTAACAAATTTACTTTTCCATTTTTTACCGAAAAGAAAACCCCCAAAACCCACACATACACACATAAAAACGGTTATGTATTAATTTTTTACTGCCCCCCCTCAAAGCACTCAAAGTTTTCTTTTTGTTTTTTTTTTTTTTTGGGGGCAAAAAAATCGATATGTTTACACAAAAGTTTAAAAAGCTTTCGCAAACTTACTCTGAACCTGCAAAACCGTCCAATTTTCCTTATACTTTAAAAGAAAAGGGTGCTGGCAAATTGATACTAAATTTTTTTTGATTTTGATTTGTTTATTAAATTTTTTCAGGGGGTTCAGAATTTCCCACCCCCCCTGGGCCCCCGTTCAATAGGGTTTTTGGTTTTTCACAGAATTAAAATTACCATTTTCATGTGGGGCCCCCTTTAAAATTGAAAACATTAAATCACCCAGACTTGGGTAAAAACCCAAACTTTTTGAAGGGAGATCTTCCCTTTCTTTTTTGCCCTCTCCAAAACCTCCCCCCTTTCCCATTTTCCCCAAAAGCTTTACGACAGACTGACAACGGGGATGAAACGCCTGTTTCCTTAAAACTTTTCACCTTTACAGTTTCATTTTGTCTTTTCTTTAACCCTTTTAACAGGGACCAACGTTCGCGTCCCAAAATTTGAAGCTTCCCGGGGCCCCCTCCTTAAAGGGGTTTTCCCGGCTTTAGTCGCGCTTTTAAGGGGCAATTTTCATTCGTGAATACCGGGAAAATGTTTTTCACGTGTCTTTAGTGGCACCTGCGGTTTCCAACTCTCTCTCTCTCGCTTCCCCCTCTCTCCACCTTTAAATTTTCAAAGGGGTCCCAGTCCCCCTGTTTTTTACCCACCGGGCCATCTCCCTCCCGTCTCTCTCTCTCTCTCTCCCCCTCTCCTTTTCCCAAACAAAAACCTTACAGATATCTTAATTTTCGTGAACAGAGGCAGGCAGAAACCTGTTTTCGGGTTTCGTTCTTGCGCACTCACCACCAAGCTCCCCAGCTAACACGCCAATAAACAAACAACACAAACACCATTCCCTCGATATTTGTCTAACAAATTTTTAGAGCACAAGACTTTAAACCAACCCAACTACCTTTCCCAAGGGCACACTCTTTTTTTGGGTTTTTTTAAAAGGCCCTTTTTACAAGGTTTAAAAAACTTAAACCAAGCCCCGAAAAGTTTAAAAATTAAACACTTGGGTCACCGCCCCTCACCATTGTTCAAATGAATACAAAACAGAAGGGATCCCACTCTCCCATAAACTTCCCCCCCCCCCTCCCCCCCCCCCCCCCCCCAACAAAACTTCCTACCTTTTTTTAACCATGCATTTTACCCCATCTTTTTCTTCCTTTTTGAACAAACCTTCATAGGTGAATTTTTATAACAGGAAATGAAAACAACCCCTTTCTAACCCCACACATCCCCGAAACAAACCAAACCAAAAAATAAAAAGTCGGAACAACAAAACCCAAACACATAAGAGAAAAACAACACATAAAGTAATCCCAATCGCACAATGAGAATACCTTATCCCAAAAACACACACCCCCCCAAATCACCCCCACAACAGACGAAACCAAAAAAAATTTTAATTTAAAAACTCCCCCACCCCCACACACACACACCCCACACACACACTCCCAAAAATACACACAACCCCAAAACACACACACACACACACACACACACAAAACCCTGCACACACAACCAAACACCCACACCCCAACCCCCAAAGCACACACACAAAACAACCCCCACACACACACAAAAACAAAAAACCCACAAAAACACCCCCACAAAACACACACCCCCACCAAAAACCCCCACACACAACCCCCTAACGTAGATAAAGGGTTTGACTTTTACTTAACTTGACACACACACAACACAGACACACAGACACCACCACAGACACACACACACACACACAACACACACAACACACACACCACACACACACACACACCACGCACACACACACAAAACATCACACACACAAAAAACAAAACCCACACACACACACACACACACACCCCCACACACACAACAACACCCCACACATAAAACCCCAAACCACACACAAGTACACCCCCATACTGCACATACACACACACACACAAAACACACAAACAAAACAACACACACACACCACACAAAACCCCACACAAAACCCCTGACTGACGAAACCATTTACTTCCATTAAAAATAGTGTTTTTACGGACATTTTTTAAAAGGGGGGAAAAAAACCCTTAAAAATTAATGAAAAACGAAAATAAAAGAAATAACATCTGAATTGGGAATAAAAATCCAAAAGGGAAAAATTTAAAAGGGAAACAAAAAAAAAAACCGAAAATAACATAAAAAAATCAAAATTGGAACCATAAACAAATTAAAAACTTAAAATGAAAATGAAAATCAAATCCCCCCTCTCTCTCTCCACCTCCCCATCTCCCTCTCTCCTCCCTCTCTCCTCCTCTCTCTCCCGAACAAAATAAAAAAAATATAAAAAAAAAAAGACCCCCCCCCCCCCAAAAAAACAAGCACACAAACACACCCCACACACACACACCCATACACACCCCCCACACCCACACAAAACACACACACACACAAACACACACACACCACCACACACAAAAAACCACAAACACACACAAAAACAAACACACACACACACCAAAAAAAACGCACTCACAACAAACACACACTCCCCAACCCCACCCAACAACAAACACCCACCACACCACCCCACACACACACACACACACCCCACACCCCAAAAAAATTTAAAAAAAAAAAAAAAAAAAAAAAAAAAAAAAAAAAAAAAAAAAAAAAAAAAAAAAAAAAAAAAAAAAAAACAAAAAAAAAAAAAAAAAAAAAAAAAAAAAAAAAAAAAAAAAAAAAAAAAAAAACAAAAAAATAAAAAAAAAAAAAAAAAAAAAAAAAAAAAAAAAAAAAAAAAAAAAAAAAAAAGAAAAAAAAAAAAAAAAAAAAAAAAAAAAAAAAAAATAAAAAAAAAAAAAAAAAAAAAAAAAAAAAAAAAAAAAGAAAAAAGGAGAGGAAAAAAAACCAAAAACCAGGCAAAAGGGCGGGGGGGGCGGCGGGGCCCAAAACCCCCCCCAACGCTTTCCCCCTTTTCCCCCCCCTTTCCCAGAAAGGGGGGCAAATATTTTATTTTAAGAACCAAAAAAATAGTAAAATAACCCAAACCCCACGTTCGGGCGCCAAAACCCCCCGAGGGGGGCCCCCAACCCACCCCCAAAAACCCCCAAACACCCAAAACACACCCAAACACCACACACACACACACACACACCCCCCACCCCACACACACAAACCCCCCCCCCACACACACACCAAAACAAACCCACAACAAAAAAAGGGGATAAACCCCAAACCCCAAATTCCCCTCACAAAAAAAAAAACCAATTTCCTCCTCCCCACCACCCTTTTTTCCAAAAATTTTTTTCTTCCGCCTACCCAAAAACTACCTTTTGTCCAGAACCCGCAAAAAGGAAAAAATAAAAAAATTCGGAAAATGGAATAAATGGACCTAAATACAAACCACCCGGGAAAATAATTTATTTTGGTTAAACCAATAAAAAATTTTTTTCTTTGGGGCCAACACAAACCCCAACCAAAAAAAAAAAACAAAAACCCAAAGAAAAAAAAACCGAAAAAACTCCCAAAGGATGAACCACCCCGTTTTTACCAAAGGGCCCCCCAAAAACAAAACCCCCCAAACCCCAAAAAAAAACACCAAAGGGACCCCCGTAAAGGAATTTTTGGACCAAATTTTTTTGCCCCCAAACCCCCCCCCCCACCCCAAATTTGGCACATTTAAGGGTTAGGAAACCTTAAGTAAAAAATTTTTAGGGGGGGGGGGGGGGGGGGGGGAACATTTTTTTTGGTTTTACCCAAACAAAACATAAGGATTTTATTTTTTTTTAAAAACCTCCCAAAAAACCCAACTTCCCCACCCCCTTAAATTCCAAATTATGCCCCCCCCCCCCAACCCTTTTTTTTCCGGAAAATTTTTAAACCAGGCCCCTATACAATACCCTTCCCCGAACCCCCAATTTTTTAAATAAATAAGGGGGCCAAAATTCCAAATTAAAATGTTTTATTACTAGGCCCCATACCTTTTGCCCGGAAAAATTTTATATTTAAAGAAAAAAAAGGAAAACCATAAAAAGGGAAAAGGGGGGGAAAGCCCCCGAAACTAAAAAACCCCCCAAACAAACCCCCAAATTTCCCTTTAGCGGCCAAAACCACAACCACAAAACCAAAATACCCTTTTAAATAAAATTTAAAAAAAAGACCCCATTTTTTCACACACCCACACCAACACACAAACACACACAACACCACAGGGGAAAAATATGAAAAGGGAAGGGAAAATTAACGCGAAGACTGCACAGGGAAAAGGGGGACATATACTACAGTACAATTTCACCGGGAACCCCCTCATTCACTGCTTTCAACACCGCGCCGATCTAAATTTTCGTATCGTTGGAACACACACACACACACACCACACACACCACACACCCCACACGCACACCACGCACGCACCACCACACCCCAAAACCACACGCACACCACACACCACTCCGCACGCACCACAGCACGCCTACGCACCACGCACGCCACACCCACCCGCCCGCCAACACCACACACACCACACACACACACACACACACACACCAACCCCTCACCCCAAATTTTTGCTTTTCACAAATTTTTTTTCTTCCTAAACCCCTCCCTCCCCCTCCCTTTTTTTTTACCCACCTAGGACACATTTCCATAAGATGGGGGACGGCTGGGGGAAAAGAATTGATGTTTTTGGGGGGAGGGGGGTGTGGTTGTTGTTGGTGGGGGGGTGGGGGGGAGGGGGGTTTTTTTAAATTCTTTTCACCGGGGAAAACAACTTACATACACTTTTTTGTCCGCACGTTTCTTGTCTCCTTTGAGGGGTCAACTCATGAACGCCAAGTTAAAAGTTTGACAAGTTCTTTTCCCCTACCCCACTCTCCATTTCCCCCCGCCCCCCCCCCCTCCCCAACTTCTCTCCCCCTTCTTTCCCCCCCCCCCACCCCAATTCCCTAACATTTCCCGCCCCCCATACATTTTACCCTCCTTTTTTCCCGAACCCAAAGTTTGAAATAATTTTTTGGCCAAAAAACCATCAAAACGTGTCATTTCAGTTGACTATGGCCAACCATCCCCAACCCTAAAAAGGGGACACATACGCCGAAGAGAAAAAGAGAGAAAGAAGAGGGAGTGGGGAGAAGAGAGAAAAGAGAAGAATCCCTTCTAAAATTCTAAAACAAACACCAATACAAATGCCCAAATGTACGCGTTCGACACCAACCTACGCCTCAATGAGGCAGAAAAACTTTAACTATTAAGTTTTAAATAAAAAACGCATTTATTTACACACACCACACCACACACACAAACACACACACACACCCAACACAACACACACCGCGCGCGCGCGCGCCGCCGCTAACCGAATAAAACATTATTGACATCACAATATCCTATTCAAATCTTTATGAAAACATGAAAGAAAAAATAACAAGCCGCCGTTTACGGCCCTATTTTTTTTCCTCAAACGTAAACAAATCCTGTTTAAAATTTTCAACACCCTGTTTATAAACCCGACCTTCCCCTTTTTTTTGATTTTTGATCACCCCCGCAACACACACACACAACACACACACACACACACACACACACACCACACACAACACACACCAAGCACACCCACACCACACACATACACACACAACCCACACACACCACACACCACAACAACACACAACAAAGAAGAGAAGAGAGAGAAGAGGAGAGAGAAGAGAGAGACAAGACAGGACAAACAGAGACCAGAGACACAAGCAACGCGAAGAACAAATCTCACAGTGGGGCGTGTTTTCCCCCGTAAGGGGCCAGTCCGACCCTACAGTTACTCGTTATAACTGCCTTTCAGTTACTGAGGAATCAGGTTAGCTGTAAGGGATGGCACCCAATAACCGGGTGGGCCCCAATGCACTGAAAAAGGCATAACGACAGACAAAGGAACAAGTGATGAAAATGGATGGTTTTCAGACCGACCGACAATTTTTAAAAATGAAAAGACATAGAAAGGGAGATAAAAAGAAGGAAGGGGGTCAAGGGAAAACGGGAAACGGGAGGAAGTTGAACACACAAACAACTTCCCCAAGGGACATTTTTATTCCCCTTTAAATTCGACTCAACCACGATCGGCTTACCTTTCCAACGCTTACTTCCCTCCCCCAAAAACTAAAAGATGCTCCCCACTTGATTGTGCTTTCCCCCCTCTCATCCCCCCCCCTTTTTTCTGGGTTTTTATTCCTCAATGAATTTTTCCCCCCCTTTTTTAAACCCCATCACAGTTGCCCTCACACCATCTCTCCCCATTCCCTCTAACCCATTTTTCTTCGATTTTTCATGAATAGTAAAAAGAAAAGCAGATTGGGTGAGCTTTTAACTAGAATAATTCCCAATTGATTTTCGTCCCTTCTTCCAGCGGCTAAAAACAGAGGGAAGCCGTTCCCTGGTGTGGTATCTATTGGGTTTGTAATTAACTTTTTTCCCCTAAACCAAAAAGTCCTTGATCAAACCCTCTTTAGACAGCTTATTGAGCAGAAGTCAAAATTTTTTCCAGCTTAAATCGATCTATGTTTTCAGCGTGCAACGTGGTAACTACTTATTGTGTTTTTGTGTTGTGGTTTGGTTTGTGTGGGTGTGTTGATTTGGGTTGGGTGTTGTGTTGGGTTTTAGTGTGTGTGGGTGTGTGTTGTGTTTTAAAGAGAGAGGAGAGAAGAGAGAGAGAGGGGAGAGAGGTGGTTTGTGTGCGTGCTCATTCGGCGTCATTTTTGCTGCGTGCGTCGGTGGTGGTTTCGGGGTGTGTAGTTTTTGTGTGTAGTGTGGTGGTTTTGGGGTGTGTGTGTGTGTGTTGTGTGTTTTGGGGGGTGTTGCGTTGTGTGGGGTGTGTCGAGCGGGTATTGTTGGGTGGCTGTTCGTGACATACACGACGAGCTTTGTGCTTTTTGGGTTTTGTTTTGGCTGTGGCGTCTGTGCGGGTTTCGTGCGGCGTCGGCTACACGTTGCTATGTGCTGCCTCTGTGTTTGTTGTGTGTGTGTTGTGTGTGTGTTGTGGTGTTGTGTGGGTGTGTGACATGCACGAGCTTTTGTGTTTGGGGAGGGGGGGGTGGGGGGGGGTGCTTTGGTCGTGCGGGGTGCGTGGCGCGTGTAGCGTGCGCCGTGGTTGTGTGTGTGTGTGGTGTTGTGTGTTGGTGTTGTGCGTGTTGTGTGTGTGGTGTGTGAAAGTAGTCACCCCCACTATTTTCCAGCTGGGAAAAGAAGCTTTTTTTTTTCCCCCTTAAATTTACTTCCCGTTAATGTGTAACCCCAAGCCAGGCCCCCCTCCCTCCCCCCCCCCCTTCTCTTTTCCTTTTTTCTCCCTCTCCCTCCCCTTCCACCACTCTCTAATTTGATTTTGCATGTCAACTTCCTTTTTACTGAATAGTAAAAGATTTTTGTTTTTAGTTGCGTGCTGTTTTCTCTCTTTTTTTCCCCAGCTTTTTTCCGTAGCATCGGAGCTCTTTCAGACTCAAGGGGTCCTTTTATGAACCTTCTCGGACTTATTTCCTCCTCCTCCTCCCCCTCCCCTGCTCCCCCCCCCCCCTCTCCCCTCCCCTCTCTCTCTCTCCTCTCTCTCCTCTCTCTCTCTCTCCTCCTTTCCCTTTTCTTTTTATTCCTTTTCTGCGATTTTTTTCCTTTAACGTTATCCTCTCTCTCCTCTCTCTGTCTCTTCCTCTCTCTGTCTCTCTCCTCTCTTCTCTCTTTTTCCTTTTCCCGCCTGCCCCTTCCCTGTCTCTTTCCCCTCCCCCCCCTCCCCCTCCCCTTCTTTTTTTCTTTTTATTTGTACCCGGTTTCTCTTCCCCTTTCAACTTTAGTTTCTCCTCTCTCTCTCCTCTCCCCTCTCTCCCCTCCCCTCCTCTCCTCCTCCCTCTCCTCCTCTCTGTGTCCCTCGGCCTCTCCGTCTCCTCCTGTCCCTTCTCGTCCTCTGTCTCGCTCTGTCCTCTCTCCCTCTTCTTTTCTTTCCCTTTTTCTTTCATTTTTGTTTCTTCCTTTCTCCGTTTCTAACTTTTTGTTTCTCTCCTCCCTCTCTCCCTCTCTCTCTCTCTCTCCTTTCCTTTTCTCTCTCTCTCTCCTTTTGATTTACACCACTCCATCCTCCACCTCTATTTCTCTCTGTTTCCCTTTCTCTGTCTCCTGCCTCTATCCACCGCCCG
>JAMYXO010008242.1:0-11099 GCA_033310375.1 Conus canariensis
ACCCCGAAATCCATCCGGGGGAATACAAAGCAGGGAAATCAGACTTCAAAGCATGTGGAGGACCGGAGAAAGGGGAAAAATTAACCCCCACGAAAGGGGGAAAAAAATGGAAATTCAAGGGCTGGATTCTCAAAAAAAAGCCAAGACGAGAAAAACAACACACAAGACCAACAACAGGAGGGGGTGACCAAAACTGAATGGTGGTCAAAGGCCAAAGGAAAAGCCAAAAGAGACATGATAATTCAGAGATGAGAAAAGAAGAAGACCAAAAAAGACTCCAAAAAGCAGTCCAGCAGAGCCAGCAAGGGCAATGGACAACGTGGGAGAATGCACTCCAAAGAAGTCTCACTTGGAATGAACATTTGGCACATGGCCCCTCTCAGGATCAGCTTCATTCACAGATCTGCATATGACCTTCTGCCCTCAAATGCAAACCTGGTGAAGTGGGGGAAAACAGACGATCCTGCATGCCCCCTCTGCCATGAAAAACAAACAGTGGAGCATGTCCTAAGCTCATGTAAAGTAGCCCTGGCTCAAGGAAGGTACACATGGAGGCACAACCAAGTGCTCAAAGAAATTGTACAAGTAGTCTGGGCTAGTACCAACACCACAAAAGGGAAAATCAGGACTCCAAAAGCACCCGCAACATTCTTCACGGCAGGAGGCAGCAAATCATGGCCAAGAACAACAGTGCCACTCGAAACAAGCAGGCAAGTCTGCTGACGGGGCAGATGACTGGGAGTGCACTGCAGACCTCCCAGAATGGAAGAGTCACCCAGAGATCATCAGCAAGAGTGGCATGAGACCAGACATAGTAGTCCACTCTAAGTCAACCAAGCAGCTGATCATGATCGAGCTCACGTGCCATATGAGAACAGAATGGAGGCAGCTCAAATCTACAAGACTGAAAAGTATGCTGATCTGGCAAACAGCCTGAGGAGAGAAGGCTATCAGGTCAAAGTCCTCACTGCAGAAATTGGAGCTAGGGGTTTGTAGGAACGTCTGCATACAGCCTCATGAAACAGCTCTCAGTTGCAGGGAAGGAAAAAACCAGAGCCCTGAAAGCAATGGCAAAGCGGCAGAGAGGTGTTCAAGCTGGATCTGGTCAAGGAGGAACAAAAGTGAACTTCATAAGGCTTAATTTCCCTACAAATATCAGGTGTCCCTGTGGCTCAGTGGTTAAAGCGCGAGTCAGTAAGTGGAAAATGAGCATGTCCAGAGGTCATGGGTTCGAATCCCAGCCATGGCTCGTCCCACAGATGGGAAAAAAAGGGGCAGCAGAGGGACATCCGGAGTCATGAACCGGTGTGTGGCCCAACCCCCCTAGAGTGTCAGGAGATAAGGCCGAAACACTTGCTTGAAGGGGCTTCTCTTCTGAGGACTCTCTGCTGCCACGCTCTCCACGAGTTTCTTTCTACTGATGCATGGGTAAACCATTGACTTTCCGGGAATAGGCCGGAGGACGTCCGGGAAAGACCGGAGGACACTGGGAAAGACCAGAACCAAGGGCTCTGTGGGCATGGCTCCCCACTTTGCCTTAAAACATGTGGCTACTAAAATAAAAGGAAAAGATGCTCCCAGGATTCACCGAAAGGGGAGAGAATGATGAATCCATCGTGCCAACCAATCATGACTGCAAATCCCAAACGGACTATGAAACATGGACCCAAATGGAATATCCATGTGTCTGTGGAAAGCGTTTCGCTACCACCCGTGGCATGAAGATCCACAGAACAAAGATGGGATGTGTGAAGACTCATCTGAATGAGCAGCACGCACTGCATCACAGATAAGACGTCGGAAGACCAAGGCCAGATTTAAACCACAGTGCCAAGGACATCCACGCTGTTGGTTCGGATGAGAATTTGCACAGGCCCTCGATGCCAGGCGCCTGAAACTCAACCTGCCACGAGCAAACGAAACTGAAGATTGGAGAAACTGGATGCAAAAATCGTCCAAAGACTCGATGCACTGATAGGGAAAAGCACCCTGGAACACAAACTAGCCACATATGGGGACATTGTGTATGCCACATGTAGAGACGCCTATGAGCAAAACTACCCAAAGAGAAAACACCTCCAAAGAAATCCAGACGCCAAGAAAAGATGGACAAGATCAGGTCCAAAAGAAAACCTCAAGATGCAAATGAAGACCGCACTGCCAGCTGAAAAACAAGGCTTGGAAAAACTGTGGAAAGACCTGAAAGAAAAACACAGGCCCTCAGCAAAGCGGAATCTGCGAGGAAAGAGAAGAGCAAAAAGAAGAAGACACAAGAGCGCTTCTTCAGAGACCCCTTCCAGTTTGCCAGAACACTGTTTGAGCAGCCAAAACTGGGACCCTAAGTGTGGACAAAGGAGTTCTTGAGCACATCTGAGGAAAACATACTCTGACCCACAAGCAAAGCACCACTCGACATTCAAGGTCTGGTGTGGCCAACCAACCCTGAGAACAGTTCAATGGCAAGCCTCCAACGTTGGCGGAAATCAAGAAGGTGGTCGACAAAGCCAGACCAAATCATCACCAGGGCCAAACGGAATACCTTACCAGCTTTACAAGAAATGTCCCAAGGTGCTGGAGTGGCTCCACAGGCTGCTGCGATCGGCTTGGAGAAACCAGAAGATCAGCGGCCAGTGGATGACGGCAGATGGTGTGTACATCCCCAAAGAGCAAAACTCAAGTGACATTAGCCAGTTCAGCCAATATCACTACTGAACGTCGAAGGGAAAATCTTCTTCTCTGTCATGGCAGCAAGGCTGACCAAGTACCTGATGGAAAACAAGTACTTGGATGTGTCAGTCCAGAAAGGTGGCATCCCAGGCGTGGCTGGCTGTGTAAACACGCCACAATGATCTGGGACGCAATCCAAAAAGCAAAAACAGAAAAGAGACCTGGACGTATGTGGCTTGATCTGGCAAACGCATATGGATCTGTGCCCCATGAGATGATACAGTTGCTCTTGAGATGTACCAGTGTGCCAAAGAACATCCGCGACATGCTCAAGAAGTACTTCAATGGCTTCTCAATGCGGTTCTCTACCAAGGTACACAACAGACTGGATCAACTTGGAAGTGGGTATTGCAATGGGCTGTGCAATTTCCCCAATACTGTTCGTGCTGCAATGGAACTCATCTTGAAAGCAGCAACAAACAACGCGAGACAAACAGACCTTGGCGATGGATACAAGATGCCTCCTCTCAAGGCCTTCATGGATGACACTACAGTGATTTCATCCAGAGAAGACGAGACACGTCATGTCTGAGAGGCTGGACGACATAGTTGCCTCATCCAGAATGAAGTTCAAGCCAAAGAAATCACGGAGTCTCTCACTGAGGAAAGGAAAAGTGGCCGGATCTGTGGTCTTCAGTGTTGCCAACCAGCCATTCCAACAGTCACAGAAGAACCAGTCAAGAGCCTTGGAAGATGGTATGATGATACGCTGAAAGACACACAAAGAGCAAAAGAAACCAAGCAGATGGCGGAGGAAGGCTTGAGACCATTGACCAGTGTGGGCTCCCTGGCAAATACAAGGTCTGGTGTCTGCAGTTCATGCTGATACCAAAGCTGCTATGGCCTCTGATGATATACGACATCTGCACCAGCATAGTGGAGGCAATGGAAGCCAAAATCAACAAGTTCACAAGGAAATGGCTTGGTGTCCCACCCTGTCTGACTGACATAGCGCTGTACTGTCGCCAAGCAAAGCTGAAACTACCCCTGAAATCCATCCTGGAGGAATACAAAGCAGGGAAGATCAGACTTCAAAGCATGCTGGAGGACTCAGAGACAAGGTGTAGAAGCAATTAAGCCCCAGCTGAAGACAGGCAGAAAATGGAAAGTTCAAGAGGCGATGGATTCTGCAAAAGAAAGTCTCAAGATCAGAGAAATAACAGGACACACACAGACCAACAGACAGGGACTGGGGGTGACCAAAACTGAAAGGTGGTCAAAGGCCAAAGGAAAAGCCAAAAGAGACATGATAATTCAGGAGATGAGAAAAGAAGAAGACCAAAAAAGACTCCAAAAAGCAGTCCAGCAAGCCAGCAAGGGCAATGGACAACGTGGGAGAATGCACTCCAAAGAAGTCTCACTTGGAATGACATTTGGCACATGGCCCCTCTCAGGATCAGCTTCATTCTCAGATCTGCATATGACCTTCTGCCCTCAAATGCAAACCTGGTGAAGTGGGGAAAACAGACGATCCTGCATGCCCCCTCTGCCATGAAAAACAAACAGTGGAGCATGTCCTAAAGCTCATGTAAAGTAGCCCTGGCTCAAGGAAGGTACACATGGAGGCACAACCAAGTGCTCAAAGAAATTGTACAAGTAGTCTGGCTAGTACCAACACCACAAAAGGGAAAATCAGGACTCCAAAAGCACCCGCAACATTCTTCACGGCAGAGGCAGCAAATCATGGCCAAGAACAACAGTGCCACTCGAAACATGCAGCAGAGTCTGCTGGACGGGGCAGATGACTGGGAGTGCACTGCAGACCTCCCAGAATGGAAGAGTCACCCAGAGATCATCAGCAAGAGTGGCATGAGACCAGACATAGTAGTCCACTCTAAGTCAACCAAGCAGCTGATCATGATCGAGCTCACGGTGCCATATGAGAACAGAATGGAGGCAGCTCAAATCTACAAGACTGAAAAGTATGCTGATCTGGCAAACAGCCTGAGGAGAGAAGGCTATCAGGTCAAAGTCCTCACTGCAGAAATTGGAGCTAGGGGGTTTGTAGGAACGTCTGCATACAGCCCATGAAACAGCTCTCAGTTGCAGGGAAGGAAAAAACCAGAGCCCTGAAAGCAATGGCAGAAGCGGCAGAGAGGTGTTCAAGCTGGATCTGGTCAAGGAGGAACAAAAGTGAACTTCATAAGGCTTAATTTCCCTACAAATATCAGTGTCCCTGTGGCTCAGTGGTTAAAGCGCGAGTCATTAAGTGGAAAATGAGACATGTCCAGAGGGTCATGGGTTCGAATCCCAGCCATGGCTCGCCCAAGATGGGAAAAAAAAGGGGCAGCAGAGGGACATCCGGAGTCATGAACCGGTGTGGCCCAACCCCCCTAGAGTGTCAGGAGATAAGGGCCGAAACACTTGCTTGAAGGGGCTTCTCTTCTGAGGACTCTCTGCTGCCACGCTCTCCACGAGTTTCTTTCTACTGATGCATGGTAAACCATTGACTTCCGGAATAGGCCGAGGACGTCCGGGAAAGACCGGAGGACACTGGGAAAGACCAGAACCAAGGGCTCTGTGGGCTGGCTCCCCACTTTGCCTTAAAACATGTGGCTACTAAAAATAAAAGGAAAAGATGCTCCCAGATTCACCGAAAGGGGGAGAGAATGATGAATCCATCGTGCTCAACCAATCATGACTGCAAATCCCAAACGGACTATGAACATGGACCAAATGGAATATCCATGTGTCTGTGGAAAGCGTTTCGCTACCACCCGTGGCATGAAGATCCACAGAACAAAGATGGGATGTGTGAAGACTCATCTGAATGAGCAGCAGCGCACTGCATCAGCAGATAAGACGTCGGAAGACCAAGGCCAGATTTAAACCACAGTGCCAAGGACATCCACGCTGTTGGTTCGATGAGGAATTTGCACAGGCCCTCGATGCCAGGCGCCTGAAACTCAACCTGCCACAGCAAACGAAACTGAAGATTGGGAGAAACTGGATGCAAAAATCGTCCAAAGACTCGATGCACTGATAGGGAAAAGCACCCTGGAACACAAACTAGCACAATATGGGGACATTGTGTATGCCACATGTAGAGACGCCTATGGAGCAAAACTACCCAAAGAGAAAACACCTCCAAAGAAATCCAGACGCCAAGAAAGATGGACAAGATCAGGTCCAAAAGAAAAACCTCAAGATGCAAATGAAGACCGCACTGCCAGCTGAAAAACAAGGCTTGGAAAAACTGTGGAAAGACCTGAAAGAAAAACACAGTGCCCTCAGCAAAGCGGAATCTGCGAGGAAGAGAAGAGCAAAAAGAAAAGACACAAGAGCGCTTCTTCAGAGACCCCTTCCAGTTTGCCAGAACACTGTTTGAGCAGCCAAAATCTGGGACCCTAAGTGTGGACAAAGGAGTTCTTGAGCAGCATCTGAGGAAAACATACTCTGACCCACAGAGCAAAGCACCACTCGACATTTAAGGTCTGGTGTGGCCAACCAACCCTGAGGAACAGTTCAATGGGAAGCCTCCAACGTTGGCGGAAATCAAGAAGGTGGTCGACAAAGCCAGAGCCAAATCATCACCAGGGCCAAACGGAATACCTTACCAGCTTTACAAGAAATGTCCCAAGGGGCTGGAGTGGCTCCACAGGCTGCTGCGATCGCTTGGAGAAACCAAAGATCAGCGGCCAGTGGATGACGGCAGATGGTGTGTACATCCCCAAAGAGCAAAACTCAAGTGACATAGCCAGTTCAGGCCAATATCACTACTGAACGTCGAAGGGAAAATCTTCTTCTCTGTCATGGCAGCAAGGCTGACCAATACCTGATGGAAAACAAGTACTTGATGTGTCAGTCCAGAAAGGTGGCATCCCAGGCGTGGCTGGCTGTGTAGAACACGCCACAATGATCTGGGACGCAATCCAAAAAGCAAAAAAAAAAGAGAGACCTGGACGTAGTGTGGCTTGATCTGGCAAACGCATATGGATCTGTGCCCATGAGAATGATACAGTTGGCTCTTGAGATGTACCATGTGCCAAAGAACATCCGCGACATGCTCAAGAAGTACTTCAATGGCTTCTCAATGCGGTTCTCTACCAAGGAGTACACAACAGACTGGATCAACTTGGAAGTGGGTATTGCAATGGGCTGTGCAATTTTTCCCCCCAAAACTGTTCGTGCTGGCAATGGAACTCATCTTGAAAGCAGCAACAAACAACGCGAGACAAACAGACCTTGGGGATGGATACAAGATGCCTCCTCTCAAGGCCTTCATGGATGACACTACAGTGATTTCATCCAGAGAAGACGAGACACGTCATGTGCTGGAGAGGCTGGACGACATATTGCCTCATCCAAATGAAGTTCAAGCCAAAGAAATCACGGAGTCTCTCACTGAGGAAAGGAAAAGTGGCCGGATCTGTGGTCTTCAGTGTTGCCAACCAGGCCATTCCAACAGTCACAGAAGAACCAGTCAAGAGCCTTGGAAGATGGTATGATGATACGCTGAAAGACACACAAAGAGCAAAAGAAACCAAGCAGATGGCGGAGGAAGGCTTGGAGAACCATTGACCAGTGTGGGCTCCCTGGCAAATACAAGGTCTGGTGTCTGCAGTTCATGCTGATACCAAAGCTGCTATGGCCTCTGATGATATACGACATCTGCACCAGCATAGTGGGGCAATGGAAGCCAAAATCAACAAGTTCACAAGGAAATGGCTTGGTGTCCCACCCTGTCTGACTGACATAGCGCTGTACTGTCGCCAAGCAAAGCTGAAACTACCCCTGAAATCCATCCTGGAGGAATACAAAGCAGGGAAGATCAGACTTCAAAGCATCTGGAGGACTCAGAGACAAGGTGGATAGAAGCAATTAAGCCCCAGCTGAAGACAGGCAGAAAATGGAAAGTTCAAGAGGCGATGGATTCTGCAAAAGAAAGTCTCAAGATCAGAGAAATAACAGGACACACACAGACCAACAGACAGGGACTGGGGGTGACCAAAACTGAATGGTGGTCAAAGGCCAAAGGAAAAGCCAAAAGAGACATGATAATTCAGGAGATGAGAAAAGAAGAAGACCAAAAAAGACTCCAAAAAGCAGTCCAGCAGAGCCAGCAAGGGCAATGGACAACGTGGGAGAATGCACTCCAAAGAAGTCTCACTTGGAATGACATTTGGCACATGGCCCCTCTCAGGATCACTTCATTCTCAGATCTGCATATGACCTTCTGCCCTCAAATGCAAACCTGGTGAAGTGGGGGAAAACAGACGATCCTGCATGCCCCCTCTGCCATGAAAAACAAACAGTGGAGCATGTCCTAAGCTCATGTAAAGTACCCTGGCTCAAGGAAGGTACACATGGAGGCACAACCAAGTGCTCAAAGAAATTGTACAAGTAGTCGGGCTAGTACCAACACCACAAAAGGGAAAACAGGACTCCAAAAGCACCCGCAACATTCTTCACGGCAGGAGGCAGCAAATCATGGCCCAAGAACAACAGTGCCACTCGAAACATGCAGGCAGAGTCTGCTGGACGGGGCAGATGACTGGGAGTGCACTGCAGACCTCCCAGAATGGAAGAGTCACCCAGAGATCATCAGCAAGAGTGGCATGAGACCAGACATAGTAGTCCACTCTAAGTCAACCAAGCAGCTGATCATGATCGAGCTCACGGTGCCATATGAGAACAGAATGGAGGCAGCTCAAATCTACAAGACTGAAAAGTATGCTGATCTGGCAAACAGCCTGAGGAGAGAAGGCTATCAGGTCAAAGTCCTCACTGCAGAAATTGGAGCTAGGGGTTTGTAGGAACGTCTGCATACAGCCTCATGAAACAGCTCTCATTGCAGGGAAGGAAAAAACCAGAGCCCTGAAAGCAATGGCAGAAGCGGCAGAGAGGTGTTCAAGCTGGATCTGGTCAAGGAGGAACAAAAGTGAACTTCATAAGGCTTAATTTCCCTACAAATATCAGGTGTCCCTGTGGCTCAGTGTTAAAGCGCGAGTCATTAAGTGGAAAATGAGCATGTCCAAGGGTCATGGGTTCGAATCCCAGCCATGGCTCGTCCCAAGATGGAAAAAAAGGGGCAGCAGAGGGACATCCGGAGTCATGAACCGGTGTGGCCCAACCCCCCTAGAGTGTCAGGAGATAAGGGCCGAAACACTTGCTTGAAGGGGGCTTCTCTTCTGAGGACCTCTGCTGCCACGCTCTCCACGAGATTTCTTTCTACTACAGAACGTTTTCTTATAAAACTCATCAGAGAGTTTTGCCTTGGAATCGTTTATTTACAACCCTTTCCAGTTTTTCATCCAACTTTCACCCACTGTCCCTCAGTTCTGTACTCATTTTCGATATCATCCAACACATGTTTAATGATTCCCCACTTTTTTCCCCTTGCAATGAAGGCTCTTTTCTTTCCAAAAGAATATTTGGCGTCACATACTTACCATGTCAGACCAAAGCATTCCATGGCAGTTAGTCACTCTGCCCCGGCCGAGTTTTTGTGGCTAATGCAGTAATAAGGCCATCACGTGATGCCCACACTACTTCCACCAGGGAAAAGCCGATTAAACTTCCTGTTCCTCATCAAACCTCGGCCTCCCCGCCTAACAAGGACGTTTTTTTGCTCGTCCGCCTATACTTCTGTTTTTTGTAATATTGCTTGTTTTGCTTCCCTTCTTTACTTGTTCTGTTTGGGGTTCGTTAGACCATGGGTACCATTGCCGCGTAGGCTTATGGGGGCGTTTTTTTTTCATTTTAAATTCACGCTCTGGGGCGTAGTGCTCTGTCTCGCCTATACTTCTGCTTTTTGTAAAGATTGCTTGTGTTTTTGCTTCTTTACTTGTTTTAGTTGTGGCTTGCGCTAAACCCAGAATATTCTTGCCGTGTGAGGCTCCTGGTGGGATAGCATTTTAATAATTTCTCTCCTTTCACGATCGTCGGTACTCTCGCGACTTTTGGGGCGATCTTCACACAGCTCTCGCATTTTTTCCCCTCACGACTTTGTTTTACCTCTCCGAGTTTTTTTCAGTGCAATTTCCCCGGGGACTTGTCACGGTGCTCTCTTTCCCCCCCGGGTGTGACGGCTCACACTTCTCTTCACCCCATTGTTTTCCATTCGGCCCCTTCTCCCCCGGGTGTGGGAATGTTCACCCTTGTATTAACGCGTCCCCCACTCTCTCTTTATTCCCCTCCGGGGTTGCAACCTTGCCGTGGTCGGAGGGGCTTGCGGGTCCATGATCTTTTTAGGGTTTGCGACGGGGCATCAATACTCGACTAGATGGTTAGTTGTTGTCAATGCTTCTAGGCCTGTATAGCCAAGCTGCTGACTGGCCAAGCATACGGGGAGGAATTGATGCCCCTGGTAGGGTCTCCCATGTCAGAAAGGTTAGGAGTGAGGGCCCAGACAAATAGATAAAACCCCCCTTTTTTTCCCATTCTGTCTTTTTGCCTTTCTTTAAAGGTTCTTTTCTTTCTTTTATCTCCCCCTTTCAAGCCTTCTTTTGCACACTCCTTTTTTTCTCTGTGGTCTTCTTAAGATCCGCCGCGTTTGCCGTGCGTGCGACCTGTGACGGGGGGATGAGATCCTGGTGATTGAGAGGGCCAACGCCCTCAACACATCACTTTGGGGTCGGACCTCTCCTAGACAGGAGGTACACCTGGCCCGGTGTATCAATCAGCTTCCCCTTCGTGGGGCTGGTCAAGACAGGCAGTTTTTCCGACTGGCCAAGGTAACCCCTGCCGTGCTCAGCTCTCTGTTCCCCCGGGGGTTGGGGATGATCAGGGGGATAGGGTCAGTAGGCTTCTGTTTGTCATATATCTCTCCTGAAGCCTGGAAGGGTCAAGACAATGAGTTCTTGGCCCTGGCCCCTTAGTTGGACTCCATGGTGGGTGGGTAAGGGAGAGATGAAATTTCTAAACATAAATCATGGCTTTTATCCAAAATCACACCCCCCATAAAGAAGAGGAAGGCATGGACCCCATTTCTAGTCATAACGATTCCGACATTTACTCGGATATGGAGACGAGACAGAGGGCAGGTTTTTTTGGGGTTCCTGCTTGTGGTTGAAGGACAGAGCAGGAAAAGCCTATTTCTGCTCTGAGTCCTTTTGCTATTCAGAAGGGCTTTCAGGGTCCTAGCAGGTGACCCTCAGTCAGTGAAAAGGCTACGAATGGCACTTTCCTCGTCCAGTGCAGATCAAAAGGCAATCGGAGCAGCTGCTGAGGGCAACAAAACTCGTGGACAGAGAGATCCGGGTGACCCCCCATAAGCATTAAATTCGACCAAAGGGGGTTATCCGGTGCCGCGGATTTGAAAAGGTGTCCCCGGAAGCGGAGATCAAGACAGAACTTGCGTCCCAAGGTGTGGACAGAGGGCATAGGGTACAGCAAAAAAGGTGCAGAAAGAGTCCCACCAAACCCCCCAC
>JAMYXO010000822.1:0-27500 GCA_033310375.1 Conus canariensis
ACTCCCTGAATTCCACTTTGCACGCAAAAAATGGTGCCAGTTCGCTCGCGCTAAAGTACGTCGCAAACACTTTCCATTTTGTTCTCTTACTTTTTGTTTTCCCCTTTTTTACGCCCTGGCCCGGGCCCGACAATTTTCCTAAAAGGTTTTGATTAGGGGAGGAAGGAAAGAAAAAGAGAAACTACCAGTTGTTTTTACAGAAGGGATAGGAGATCCCTATAGAAGTGTATAAGTATACCATGGACTGTACATGTTGGAAAACCCTTGTTTGGAAAGGATTAGGACAATCCCCAGGGGGAAAATTGTTTTAAGTGAAAAAAAAAATAACACAGAGCAGCACAAGTCCCCAAAAAAATTTTCTCTCAACTGGGTGATTTGAACCGCCTTCCTTCCAGTGTTACTCAAGCACCTTCCTTGAACTTTTAAAAAAACAGAGGACTGTGTCTGAAACAGGAAAATTTGTTAGATGTGCCCTCCCCCCTTCAGTTTTGATCAAACATAAGTGTTTTAGCAAAAATTATGGAAGCTTTCTGGTCAAAACCCAGAGAAGATTATCATCGTTCTACAGAAAGATTTTTAAAAATCGAATCCAAAATATCATAAAAGGGAAACAAACGATTTTAACAAAATTTTTATTAGTTTCACGAAACCCTTCTAATTTATTTGGTTTAAAAAAATCTCGGCCTAAACATTTTTTTTTTTGAAATTTTTCATTGAACCAATGGCTAAAAGAATGTTGAAATTTTGGTTAGCCCTTTGTAGTTTAAAATTCAATGAACGCAAACAGGAAACAAAATCCACCTACTTTCCATTTTCAACTCCAAAAATTAATATCCGTTTTCTAGCTTCTCCCCTGTTTGTTTTTCTAAGCAAACTCGTCAAACTTTATATGAATTCAAACAGCTAAAGAAAAAAAACCCTTTTTTTTCACCACCAATCTCAAACAAAATCTCTTATTTAGCAAAACAATTGGAAGGACAAAAAAATGTATAATGAAAAAGTAAAAAATTTAAATCACTCCTTTCACTAAATTTCACGAACTGTGTGAAATAAGTAGGTGAAAATTAACTTTCAAACCTAAAAAATTTTTAACGTAGATTTACAACTTTGTAACGTAATTCAGTTTTTAAAAATTGCCAAGAAACTTCCAAAAAACCAAACCTACCGGAAATGAAACGAAGCAAATGAAAGATTTATGAACACTTAGTATTATTTTTTAGCTTCTTTGTGGTGTTTTCAAAAAGGAAAAGTATATTACTTCTGATCACTAGTTACTTCTGGTCAGTCTCTGTTCTTTCTGTTTTTAAAAGAACCTTTAAAAAAATTTAAGTAAAAAAAATGTCTTTTTTTGGGAACAATAAATTAAAGAAATCTCCCTTTAATGGTGATTCAGGTGTGTATTGAACACAGACAAAGAAAAAATGTGCTGAAAAATGCGCTTAATCCTGCATCCAAATGATGGGAAACGCCAAGTCACTGCACTTTTTAGAACAAATCCTGATAAAATGTGTCTTCCAATAGTTTGGTGATAGAAATGACGTAAAACATAAATTGTTCCTGTACATATAAAAAGACAGAATGCAGCCCAGCGACAAAAAAAACAAAAAACAAGGAAATTTTTCTCCTTTGTTGTAAATTACTCCTTTGGGAGTAAAATAAGTCAAAATTTAGTTTGTAAGCCGTTCCCATTTTTGTAATCTCGTTTAAATTAACCCAAAATTCGCTTTTTTTTTTGCTTTTAATATCTACCGAATATTTTTTGTATCTAATAAACTTGTTCTGCCTGTTCTAATGTCCAATTCCAATTTTTATTTTTTCTTGTAGAAAAAAGATATTAAAAGGGTTCCCAAGGAAAGATTCCCCATTCCCATCACTTTTTTCACCATAGTGAGCTGTTAAGCTGCACACGGCCTTTGAGGAACAAACATCATGACAGTTTTTTTAGATTCAGAAAAATTTCTTGTGGCTTTTTTGACACGGCTTTTGCAAAAACACTTCGGAAAAGCAATTTAATAAAAGGTATGTAAGAACATTACAACTGACATTTTTAATTGGCTTTAAAAAAAAACTCCCTAAGAAATCACCCCCCAGAAAATGTAAATTTTCTTTTCTAGCTCCCCCGCCTAACCAGTTTGGGCGGTTGCCTAGAACGAAGATTTATAGTTCTTGCTAGTAAGACTTAAAAAACATTTACAAACTACTAAGTTTTGGATTATCTGTTTTTAATACTAATTTTAAAAAAACTTTTTTGGATTCTTTTTTTGTTAATCCTTCGTTTTTGACGTCTTCAATAACATCTTTTCGCGCTACATTTTCAAATGCTCTTTTTTCGTGAAATAAAATACAGTTTTTAAATTGCTCAAAGTTTTTTAAAAAACGGTTATATTTTGACATAAAATCCAACACTTTCCTAGCATGTCTTCATGAAAGCCTTTTTGAAAAAGTATTTCTTTTTCTAACATGCCCTTTTGCTGGCGTCTCTTCTTGTAGTTTTATACTCTTAACTAGCCCAAACGTTCATGCATGCCTTTTTACAGTTAGAGGGGCTTGCAACTTTTTCTTGTCAAAGTTAGCATGAACGTCCCCTAGTTACAAGAGCCATTACATCTTTTGGGTTACTGCTAAAATAGGACGTCACGCGCGAAGGTATTTATAGTAAAGCCCGCAGCAACCTTTCTTGCGTGCTAAACTAGGACGTTCACGCGTGAAGGCTATTTTAGAAAAGTTAGCAAGGCTTTTTTGCCGAGCAAGGCCCCCCGCCTATTTTAAAAAAGGTTTCACAAAGAGTTTAACTCTCACACCCCTTTTTTTTTTCACCCGGGGTTTGGGGACGGGCTTTGGGCAGGTTAGTGTTTTTTTTTTTTTTGGGGTCTTGATAAAAGGCGTCACCGCCACCAACCATCTTTTAAGGTACTTTTTTAGTTCATCGGGGTAGGTTCTTGTTTGTTTTTCTCCCCCCTTTCCCAAAATGCATTCTGGTTGGGAGGTAAAAAGGGGTTCGCTGTTTTCTTTTTTTTAGATACTCCCCATACACCCGTAATAAAACCATGATCTCTATAGCAGAAGCTGTTCTCTGGAACAAACACCCCCGTCTGCATTGGAACCCATGGCTAAATGGCGGCTTTTGTCCGGTCCGGGGCAGCCTGCATTCTCTCGAGAATGTTCGGGAACATTTGGATGTAAAAATTTTGCAAGTTCCTATAAATAGCCGCCGCACGTAAAATTTCTTGGTCGGGGCGCCGAAAAGCCTGCTATTTTCCCTCCCTTTACAAGTTCTTACGTCAGCACCTGCAATTGGGATATGGCCCATCATTTGCCTTTTCATTTTTCCTTTTCAGAGACACACAGGGGTTAAAAAGAGCTCCCCCCGTGCCTACTGTGGCCAATTTTGTGTTGTCTTAGCCCCTTTAATTTTTACTAACCCCTTTAAATTTCTTAATCAGTTACCTCAATTTTTTTAAAAAAGTTTTGAAATCAAGTTCTTAATAAAATTTTTAAATAAATCACCTTAAGTTTTTAATCAAGTCACCAAAATTTTTTAATAAGTCTTAATCAAGTCCCCCCAATTTAATCAAGTCACCTCAATTTCTAATCAAGTTTTTTAATTTAAATCAACTCGAATTCTTATAAATTTCTTAACAAGTCATCAAGTATTTTAATCAAGTCGCTCAAGTTAAAAACAAAGCCCATCCTCAAAGCAAAACCCCAAGTTTTTTTTTAATCAATATATAATTATCATTTGAATTGGATCAAAAGGGTCTTTTTTTTTTGGGCGGTTCGGCATGCTTTTTTGTTCGGTTTCTGTATTTAGGGCTGAGATTTTTTGGATTTTTGGTTTTTGCTGGCGTTTTTATATTTTATAACCCCTAAAAACCCCCCCCCGCAGAAATGGCCAAAAATGAAAATGTTTTAAGTTCAATATTCCATGACATTTTGGGTTTGTAGGCACCCCGTTGTTGTAGGGCTTGAATCAATTTGTTCTTTTATTTACAGCGGGCATTGAAAAAATGGTTGAAACTGTTGGTTTTGCGTTTAGTTTTCATTATGAGTTTTTTTTCTGTGTTTAACATTATTTTTTTTTTTTTTTCCACTCTTAATTTTTTCCTCTCAACCGCCCAGGATGAGGGGGCTTTTTTACTGGTAACCTTTCTCCCCCCTGATTCAATTTTTTTGTTCTGTTTTTCGGCCCGGGTCATTTTGGGGGGAAAAAAAAATCTATTTTATTAAAAGAAATTTAATCCCATGATTATGGCGACAATAATTTCCAAAACTGTAATAGATCACACCCAGAGACTAAAATGACTTTGTTAAAAGGGACTCGAAATCATACATAAAATTTTGTTCAGAAAAAAGGGAGCAATCTACATAGTTTATTCAAACTAAAAAACGTTTGCCAACACTTTTTCCATTTTTTTCCCCATTGGCCATACGGTATACTTTAAAAATTCTTGTGGCGCATTGTTAATTTCTATGCAAAATTTTTTCCAAGGTTTTTTTTTTTTTCCACATTGCCAAAAATACACCCTTTTTTTTTTGGAAAAACTTTTCAAAACTTACATTTTAATCAAAAAGTTCAGGAAATTAATCCCGAACCTTTAAAATTCCAGCATTTTTATTAAAAAAAAAATTTTTTTTAAAAATTTTTTTAAATACCCCAAAAAACAACAAAACCAACCATTTTTTATTACCTATTTAAAAAAAATTTTTAAAACCTGAAAAAAAAACAAAATCTTAAAAACCCCACTTAAACCCCAAAAACTTTTTCTTTTCTTTTTTCTAAAAAATTAACAAAATAATCCAAATTTTAATATTAAAAATTAAAAAAAAACATTTAAAAAAATACATCAAATTTTTTCCTTTTAAAAATCCTTCTTTTACCAAATAATTCCTTTTTTTAAAAACTCATAAAAAAAAAACAAACAAGTATAAACTCCCAAAATCTTTAAAAAAAATTTTAATTTTTTAAATAACAAAAAAACCCACCCCCTTTCCATTTAAAAAATTTATCAACAAAAAAAAATTTTACTTTAACAAAACCAACCCCAAACCCCCCTCCCCAAAACAACAATCCCCCATCAAAAACAAAAATAAAAAATATTTTATCTTTTTAAAATTTTTATTTTTTCCAAAAATTTCCCAATAAAAATACAAATTTTATCCCCCAAAAAAATATTAAATAACAAAATAAAAATAACAACACATCTAAAACAAAAAAAATTTATCTAAACAAAATTTAAATTTTATTAAAAAAAAATCAAACCCACTTTTAAAAAACCCCAAAACCCCATAAATATCTCTAATTCCCAAATACATTAACAAAAATTTAATCCCCCTCTAAATCTAATATTTCTACAAAAAACCATTAAAAAAAACTTTTCCCCAAAACTATATATAACCTTAACTTACCCTCCTAAAATTTATAAAAAAAATTTTTAAACAATAATAAAATTTTTTTCCCTTATTTAATTTTAAAAAAATTCTTTCCAACCCCCCTTTTTAAAACCCCCAAAATTATTAAAACTTTTTTTTCCCCCCCATAACAAACTATTAAATTCCAAAAAAATTTAAAACCCCCTTTTTAAAAAATAATAAAAATTTAAAAATCAAAACCCCAAAGCAATAAAAAAAAAAAAATAAATGTTTTAAATTTCTCCCAAAAATATTTCCCTTTTTTAAAAAACCCCTTTTATTACAACCAAACAATTTCCCAAAAATCCTTTATTTACCAAATTAAAAAAAATTTTAAAAATTCTTTTTTATTTGGAAAACTTAACCCCCCCAAAAACCCCCCCCAAAAATTTTTAAAAAATAAAAACCCCCAACCCACCCCCTTTTAAAACCCCAAAATATTTATTTTAAAAAAACTTCAAAGGAAGAAATCTTACATAAACTAAAATTTAAAAAAAAAATTAAATTAAAAAAAAAACAAGATACGTGTTCAGCTATTAAGGAAAAAATTTAAAGGGGATTCATCGGTACATCAAACCACCGACGCCTACGTCCAAATTTTTGATTATCAAAATAGGGGATAAAGAATACTTGAAAAATAAAAAAAATTCGTCAATCAACAAAATAAAAAATTTTGTCTAATTTTGGGTTTTTTGTATGATTATTCTAGTAAATTTGGGGAAAAAAAAAACCCCCGGGGATAAAGAAGGTTTAAATTATTTTTTTCCCCAATCCCGATTCTATGAAAATTATTAACAAACACACTTTTGTTTTTGTTCTATCTAATGACTTCTTTGTTACAACAGTTGTGTTAAATTCATGTAGATTAGATTGTGTTTTACGTTGTCATATGAAAAGTTTATTGTCAAACAATGCTTTTTTAATTTGTCATGGGATATAGTTTGCACAAACACTAGGATATTCCTTTGTTTTTTTTAACAACTTTTTTTGGTTGAAAGATGTACTTTTTCGACCTCAAAAAACAAACTCCTTGATCAATCCCCAGATAATTTCCTTATTTCCCTAAAACCTTTTTGTTAACATTTAAAATGCAAAGGGAAATTTTTAGGGAATCAGAGTGTCGTCCCACCCAAAATGCCCTTAGTATTCTATTCCATTTTTTAAAAATTTTTCATAGGGATGTCGTTACAAAAGAATCTGTATTGTGTAAAGTACTTTGGACTAGGTACAAGGGTTTAAAGTAGTCATAAAAAAATTTCTAACATCAAAAGTTTTGATAATTCTAAAACAGTAAACCCAAAAAAAAAGGGCTTACCCAAATTTTGCTTTCTTTTTTTTCTCTTATCCCAAAAAAAGCTGATCATGAAATCTTTGAGTTGATAATTGGGTTTTGAACCAGTTTAATTGCATGTTCTTTGGTGACCAATCTAACATCTTAGTTGGGGATTTTCCATAGTTTTTCCCAAAACAGCTGTTGTTCATAAACTTGAAAAAAGCTTTTTCGAAGCATTGGGATTTAGTTTGAGATCAGTTTTTTCAGTGTAGGGTTTTCATGAATTTCTTGATCAAATGCTTTATCGATAATGTGTTAACTTTAAACCATGTTTAAATAAAATTGGAAAAGTCTGAAATGACAGACATAATTTTTTTTTGTCACGAAGATTAGGCAAAAAGTTTGGGTGGTTCTGTCATTGACACTTTTGGGGTTTTCTCCCGAATGGAAAAGTCATTTGGTAATCATGAAGTTCATGAGGATTTCTAAATAATTTCTAGAATGAGCCCTCTTTTACGATCAGTTCTAGAGTAGGTAGCCTTTTTTAAAAAACTTTTGAATGTTTTGAGTTGTGGTACTTTTAAAGTTACGTAATGGAAGTGTTTGACTCATACCCCAAAATCGATTGTTTGCATCTAAATAAAAAGATATTTTAGATTCTACTTGGATATAGCCCCAAGTATTTGTTGTTTGCTTTACAGTAAGGGGAACATACTAATTCCCCACGCAATCCGTTTTCAAAATCTAAAGGATTGGCGGGTCAGAAAAAAAAAACAATTGCCGTATATTTTAAGAAAGGTCCCAATCATCCAGGGCAGAAATATAATGCGCAGGATTAGATTTAAAATGTTTCATGGGGCTTTTGTTTTTTTAAAAGTATCTCCCAAAAAAGGTATCCCCATTAAAAAAGAATCATGTAGTCTCCATTGTTTTACACTCTAATTCGCCACGTTCTTGAGTGTGGTAATCGAATCATGATGTCCTTTCCTTAAGACTACTAAAAAACCTTTAGGCGGAAGTGTATCTTCGTAAACTTTGCCAATGTTCATGTTAAAAGGGAAAAACGCCTTTCTAAAAGAGTTGGGAAAAAATATTTTCGTTATTGGGCGGGACTTAAGGACATAGCCGTGACTTAAACCCCCCATCAGGTGTTGATGGGTCATAAAAGATAAATTTTTTAAAAGTGAAAACATGTACTTTTTGGACTCGCAATGCATGCCCTGAATCGCTGGTTACTGCTTGATTAAAAAGGTGGGTCGAAAACTGCAAGTTAGAAAAAAATATGGGAAGTCCCCAAGCCCTAGGATAAAATTTAGTTGAAGATCTCTAAATTCCCGCAATTGATAAGTTTTCTGTGGGTTTAAACTTTTAGGTTTAGCTAAAAAACCAAAAAACCAACATGAGGGGTGTTCAATGTTTTTTGGTCTTGGGGTCTATGTTTCAGTAAATTCAATTATTAGAAAAGCTTACGCACTTGTGCATGCCTGTAAAAATCTACTAGCCCATTAGGCCTTATTAATTCTGGCCTGAATGGGCCCATCCACTGACAAGATAAACAAAGAAAAAATTGATGTTTAATCTTTAAAATTTTTTTGGGAGTTTCTGCGGGGGTTCCCTTATAAGGAAAAATAAGCGATTCAAATTGGAAAAAACGTTTGGGACCCCTGGGTTTTTTTGTAATTTTTAAACAAAACCTTACTGCCTTCTTTGGCAAAATTAGTTCTTTTTTTGCAGTAAATGGACTGCAATGTTTTACATGTTCACTCGCACCCTTGAACGAGGAATTTCTTGTTAAAATTTTCTGCGAATTCTTGTTTCCCCTGTTTTAGAGCGCCAAAATTTACTCTTTGTTCGTATCAATGGTAGGGGTCCCCCGCCGTGAAGCATGGGAGTAATCTACATGTTTTTTTTGGTTACCAACGACGGTATTTAGACACTTGATAGGCACCAAATTTGTTTCCCTCAACCTGTGTTACTTAACAGTTTTTGGGCGATTTGTTCTTCAAAGATCAATTTTTTCTAAGCAAAGGAAAGTTTTCCCAACTGAAATTAAAACATTGATGTAAGGTTATAGTTAGATACTCTTCTCGCTTTTTGCGGAGTACATGCAGCCTAGCAAGAAGCACCACATGAAACATTTTTTTGTCTGTATTCTTTATGTTCAGAACTGTTTTCTTTGCAACCAATGTTGGAGGCAGTGGAATGTAAGACTTGCCTACAATCGGCTCAACTTAGCCGTCTTAATCTGATGTCTAGGACTTCGCCCTCTGACCAACCAGAGCCTCTAAATTTAGCTGCTTCAGAGGCTTCATTAAACTGTGTAAGAAGTTGTCTGCCCAACCGGATGTTAAGTCTTATAAAAAGAAAGTCTGCTGTTTGTTGAGACCCCAGACTTCTAGATTTTCTTCGTTTATTGTTATATAGTCGATTAAAACAACTACCCTTACTTTAACTGGAGGGTTTATTGTTAGTTTACTTTGGAACTTGAGAAATAGCATGTACAACGCTTGCCTGTACGTTTGTTGGATCAATAACTTCTAAAACGACCTCATTTAAGCTTTTGACAAACGCTCTTCCTCTTCCATTGCATCTAACCAAGAGTCAAAACTGTCATATATCTTATCCATGCTGATTTCTTTTCTAACCAACATATTTATTTAAATTTTAAAAAAAACTTTATAAGAATCAATATCAACGGTCTTTTTGTGCTTGGGCTCATAAACTAAAGTATAAACGCCCTTTGGGGTTGTTAATGTGAGCTGTTTAGAACAGAGTTTAATGTTTCGTTTACTTTTTTTAAACATTCCTTTTTTTATCTGGTCGGTGTCTGGTTGTTGAGAAAAAAGTTGCCCGTGCCTTTCTTTGAAGACAAATTTTGTCTTTGTAGTCCTCAAAATCAGCCTGTAGGCGACTAAATTCTTCATCCGTGATGTTTGGTCAACTAGTGCTTTATTATTAACAGTTTGAAAGGGAAATAAGTTTAGCTGTTATTAGTTGAACCATAGCTTGTGCTTTTGGAGTTTAGCTTTTATTTTTTTGCTGACAGCATTACAGCTAATGAACAACAGGCCAAGAGTTAAAGACAAACCGCCCCAGAGGCAAAGCTGCCGGGGGCACCTACGCCTGTTGCTAAAAGGACCTACACTTGTTCCTGCTGATAGGCACTAGTGATCGATGCTCCCCGTATTAACATATGTAACAGCATTTAAAGACAGCAGAATACCTTCGTTTGGTTTTTACTGTATTTTTAAAGGTCCTGCTCTAGTTGGGTTTTCATTTGTTTATGTTTGTTAAACTGAAAGTTTTTATGTCTACAGCAACAGAGTTCTCTTCTTTGGGCACTTTTGGATAAACCTGAACAGACATGCTTTTTTTAAAAATAAAAATAATTTGTATTGGATATCTTTTAATCTGTTTTCTTGAATATTCAGCTGCGCATCATATATTAAAAACAAATATACATTAAGTGGTTTATCACTCTCTTTTTTCTTTTTCAATTTTTAAGTTTTATTACTCTTTAACTGTTCATCCCACTCCCATGCAATGATTTTCCTCGTTGACCTTAGGTCAATCCATAAACCGTATTTCGTTGTTAAAATAATCATTAAGCTAACTTATGAAGATGGAGATCTTTGGACACAAGATCTGCTGTTGGACTTCTATGCCTCCCCCCTCCAAAATATTTTCTTATTTCGTCAAAAATGATGATAAGGTTTTTAAGCCCACTATGTAGATTTGGTTAGGACTTTCCCTCAATTTAACATTGTACTTTCGTTATTTTAGGATTAATAAACTTTTTAGTTTGTCTTTTGAATGGTTCTTCATCTTCACACAGCAATAAAATACCTTTAAGCGATCGTGCTGCGGCGCTAAAACTAAAATTCCATATTGTGTCTGCCCTGCTTTTAGGATATTTAGAATGATGAATCACTCTTTCGTAATATATTGCTAATTTTGACTGATATTGTTGCTCAATCAGCCTTGCTAAGTTAGGGTTGCTAATAGTATCAAACTCCAATAAGATGTCGAAAATGCTGTACTTGGAATCAGTGTCTGTAGATTTAATGACCCGTTTGTATTCATTAAAAGTTAGTTCATATGTCAATCTGTCTTTTAATGCTCCTTGAAAGTATGGTGCATGCGCGCTTAATAACTCAAAATCCAAGGGTATGGAAAAGCGATTTCCATACGCAAAATTTACAGCTTCGGGCTTGTTGCCAGATGCAGCATTGTCAGCATCTATTCTGTGTTTTAGTGCTTCATCACTTTCGATTCCTTGAAACGCGAGGTCAGCCCTTTCATTCGCGGTTAGCCATAGATCACAATAGATTAGAAATATGTCTGCATTGTGTAAAGAAAATATTTCTTGCCCCTCAAGTTTTATAGAAATTTTCTTAACGATTGCCCGTCCCAGATTCTGTACAACTGTCCTGTTTGCGTCTGTTGCTGAATCAAGTTCTATTTTGAAAGTAAGCCGTGCAGATCCTGGCACAATCACTTCATCTGCTCCTAGGTCTGGAAATTTAACAGTAAGAATTTGATCTGAATCAATAGTAGATGGATTATTTGGAACAATAATATTCTGTTTATTTCCCTTCACGCCAAAGGGCTCTTTCAGTCTTCTATGCGGGTCAAGAATCGAGCCATATGCTTGTGACATTTTTTTTATAAAACAAAATAAAAAGTTAATTATTTAAAAACATGGCAGGCATTGAAGATTATGATGTTTTTGAACCTGAAGACGACATGAGTGAAATGACTCCTTCGGCACATTCATTGCCCTCATTGCGGCGTGAATTAACAGAAAGTAAGGTCGGAGCACTTTATCAAAGTTTAGGCCAAGAACCTCCTGAATATTTAGACCCTAATGATTTTGAAGTAAAAGATGACCATTTGTATGTGAAAAACGACCAAGGACAACTTGTTCAGCTTACAACTAAACGAAACTCATCAAAGTTTGTAAGCATGGGTACAATTAGACAAAGACTCAGTGTGAACGAACAAAAACGCCTTGGCATTCCTAAACAAAAATTAGATAGGGAAGCAGTTGCTAAACTTCAAAACACACAACAAGAAATCCCACCAGATAACCAAATACAAAACATGCCACTTGAAGTTTTAAATCAATCAACAGACAAACTAATACAAGCAATAGAAGCAGAAACCAGTTTTTCAGAAGAAACAGCATTAAAAACTATGCACGATCCGCCGCTACCTATGAGAGAAATAACGGCCCTTAATCATGCTTTGAGAAGCATCAGAGTCGAATTAACAAACAATTTAGCAAAACTGGGTGAACTAGATGAGCATATAAAAAGAGAAAAAGAAAAACTAGTTGAGGCTGATGACCGCAACTTAGGGCCTGGTGTTAAAGAAAGAATAACACAAAGACTAAAAGATCTTGAACAAGAGAGATCAGCAAGACTAGAAGTGTTGTCTACTAACCGAGAACAATTACGAACTCAAGTGAGCAGAATAAGAGAAACTATCCAAAGAATTTTATATGAAGACACAACGTTAGCAGAACGAATAAGAACACTGTTTAGAGAGCAAGGTGTCACATTAGCAAGTGTTATAACAGCCTTAGGATTTGCAATAAGTACACTGGTGATGGCAATTACAGGCGGCGGTGGTGGGGGTGCAGTGCCACCAGGACCGCCAACTCCGTCGTCAGATAAATCATGGGTAAAAAAAACAACTCGATCACCTTGCAAACTTACTAAAAAAATTAGCCAGTAAGGCAATAGATTCTTTGCCTGGTATAATAGGGGGGATCGTTAGCTGGCTTTTGTCTGCTGCAAGTAAAGTAGTTGGCTTTATGGCTGAGCACTTATAGGCATTAGTTGTCTTAATAGTTGGGTTAATTTTTAGTAAGATAAAGACCAAGTAATCCTAGGGCAGTTAATCCAATAACAAGTGCCGTCTTTTCATATTCATGGTCATCACGAACAAAGTCCGCGTCTTCAATGGCCTTTGGGCTTTGGGCCGCGGGGATTGGATGGGGTTTTGAGGGGGCTTGTTTGTTTATTGTTTGTAATATTACTGGCTCAGAATTTATGTCGTTTTTCCCGACCTTCTCTTCATTGCCAGCCACAAGGATTTCATTATTGTAGTTTATTATTGTTCCTATCTGAAGTCTGAGGTCAGAAGGCAGCATGTATAAACCAGTGCCAACAGCAAAGTCTACTTTCGATCTTGCGTATTGCAAAACATTTTGGTACCTTTTAATACTTAAAGGCAAATGAATTGCAGAATTAATAGAATCCTCTAAATTTGCTAAATACTGTTTTTGGGCGTCAAAGCCAGTAGAAGGATCAATTATGTTTGATCTCGTTTGTGCTTGCGAACCTAGCAAACACCAAACATAAGTACGAATGGAGTCGTTTATTCGTTCTATTCCCGCTCTAGTTAGGCCCTTAGAGGTATCCAAAATAAATGTTGTCCATGCTGTTTTATGCTCTTGCTCTATGGACCCGAGGTGAACAGTTGTGCCTGAAGAGAAAGATGTGTAAGGAGGATCCCAATCATAGTTATACTTTCTGTGCACGCCCCAAAAATAAAGGGTGCCTAAACCATGATTAAGATCCAACTTTTGTCTAAAGTCTGTCTTTGGGTCAATATCAAATTCGTTACAGATCCTTTCAAAAGCCTTGTAATCTATTCTGTTGCTGAATGGATTAAACGTTTTGTCATTTGGTAATGGCGCTTGCAGTTCAGATAAAATACGTCTGAAGGTGTAATAAAAATGAAATCTATACACTGACCTCACCAAAGGATAAGGATGATTTAAATGATCAGCATACGACACTCCACACCCAGTTGATGCACAAAACACAGCAAAGTTTAACTGGTTCTGATAAAACTGCATCGGATGACTGAACCACACTTTCGCGATGTAGTCTTTTTTAATAGGA
Source organism: Conus canariensis (assembly GCA_033310375.1). Taxonomy (NCBI): domain Eukaryota; kingdom Metazoa; phylum Mollusca; class Gastropoda; order Neogastropoda; family Conidae; genus Conus; species Conus canariensis. The sequence continues at coordinate 13,597 of JAMYXO010000822.1, forward strand.
GGGTTAAGATATCTGTTTAATGGAGTACTAACCTTTACTTGGAAGGCGTCAGACTGAGTCACAGAAATGCCGAGGGTATCAGTTGTTATATCTTTAGGACTGTAGTGCGGCCCAACAGAATATTTTGCATTAGTATATTTGAATGCACTCATTTTTAAATTTGTTTTAAAAAATGTTTGTAACAATAACAACACAAGACAGTCCTTCGTTTTTAGAATATGCTATTGATAATGAATGCGGAACCCAAAGGGTTGCACTCCATGAAATTTTTTACAAAGTCGTATGGTTTATTATAACTGAATCCAAGGAGAATAATAAGATTAAAAAATTTGACAAAAGAGGAAACTTAGTTAGCCAGTTAACCATACCTGATGGTTATTACGGGTTTTGCTCGCTGAAAGAAGCAATGAGTAACTTCGACATTACTCTCAAACTTAACAATGCAAATTTGAAAATAATGTTAGCATTCAAACCTGAAAAAGAAGAAGTAGGTTACTATTTTGATGGAGAGCTAGCTAAAATGTTAGGCTTTACAACTAACAATCGAGACTTTCATAGTTTTAGAGTTACATCAGACAAAACTACTTATGAGGGAGAATATCCGCTCGATCTTGCATTACATTCATTACTCTATGTTCATTTGGACGAGCTGAGCACTGATGAAAACTTATATGATGGAAGGCCCTCAACTGTTTTAAGAGCTCTTCCATCAGGGAAAGCTGCATATTGCGATTATGAAATTATACAATTCCCTAATTTACAGTTTAAAAGATTAGCTTGTGGGAGGGTCAGATCATTTAATATAAAGATCACAGATAAAACAGGGAAAGTCGTAAAATGTGATAACCTGCACATTGTTTTAGAAATAAAATAATACGTTGTTTTAAAAAATGTCACGTGGACCAGAAGAATCGGGAGTTACATTAGCGCCTGAGAGGTGTGTAACTTTAGAATTAAAAGACCTTGCAGACGTTGAGGACTTTGAACAAAACGGTGAGATAGGCACTTTGTATGGTTTTGAGTACAGTAAAGATGGTTATTATAAGCGCAAAGAGGTTGGCGACAACAAAAAGTTTCCTAAACTAGAACAACTACGCAATCTAGAAGCAAATAATGCGGGTCAGTATGAATATAAAATAGTTCGAAAAACTGACAACAAATGGCACTTAGAACCATATTTAGAATGGGACATAAAATTTGAATTCTTAAGCCCATTTACATTTTTTGACCGTCAAAAAAGTTTCAGAAAAGCATTGAACTCTGGCCCTTTACATGTAAGTCTTATGCCAGAGGACGACAGTCGGAAAGAGATCGAAATAAAGCCGTTTGGGGACAAACAGTACATCCTCCACAGAAGAGAATCGGTTTTAAAGAAAGCTTCTACAAAATTACAGTTCATTCCACGCACAAAATTAGGAGACACGTTCACAATGATATTTAAAATTTCTGTCTTAAAAGATGAGGCGAGAAATGGAGCTCTGGGCGTCAGTGACAATCTTATGAAAGGAATTCTTATTAGCTGGCAAAACTTAGACGTTGACAAACTTAAAGTTACTGTCGTCGTTCTTTACAATGGCGAGGATATTAAGCAAATCTTAAATAAATGTTAGCGAACCGCCCAGAGAACGTGGACAAACGAGTCACAAGACGAAACACAACTAGTTTCGACCTCTTAGGTCTTCATCAGGTGAGACATTAACGAATAAAACAATGAAAATTCACTTAGCTTTGATCGCTTCAGATCACTTGGTAGGGTTCAGCGCAAGGAAGAAGGCGTTGAATGAGAACGAGGCTGTTGGAAGGGAAATAGTGAGCGAGTCAAAGTCGTAATGAAGATAATAATATTACTGATAGGAATACTAATAATGGTCAAAATACTGAGAGAAAAAAAAAAAAAAAAAAAGGGACAAGATTACTACCAATCTGTGTCAATAAGTATGGGTATGGGAGAAAGGAGAGTGGGTTAGAGGATTCTTAAACAGCAGGGTTGCCGTGGCAACAGTCCCAGAGGCGAAGGCGATGGTGATGTCAATGCCAGTGGTAGTATCAATACTAGCAATAGTATTACTGAATGATACTGCTAACAACGATAGTGAAGGTTAAGGTAATGAAAGCATGATACAGAAATATATTTAGAAAATACAATTTTTATAATAATCAAATAAATAAATAAATGAAACATTAAAAATAATAATAAATTAAAAAATCAGTAAATAATAATAATTAAAAAATAAAATAAAAAAAAATAAAAAAATAATTAAAAAAAAAAAATAATGATAATAAATGCATAAATAAGATAGCTATAAGTTGTGTGAGGTGAATAGTGGGAGATAAGGTAGTATGTGTGTGTGTGGTGGGAGGATATTATGGGCTGAGATAGAAGTGGTGGGTTGGTACATGTTACTTTAAGGTGTAGATGCTATGAGGGTGGAGGGAAGAAGGGGATGGGTTTACGTACTAACTGGGGGAGGGGAGGGGCAACATATTCACACCTATACACAATCTCTCTCTCTCTCTCTCTCTCTCTCTCTCTCTCTCTCCCCCCCCCCCCCCCCCCCCCCCTTTCACGACCAACGATAAAGGAGCCAGCATTCTATTTATTATGTGTGTGTGTATGTGTGAGTGTGAGTGTGTGTGTGTGTGTGTGCGTGTGTGTGTGTGTGTGTGTGTGTGTGTGTGTGTGTGTGTTCCATTTGTAATATCAGCCTTATTCATTGGTTACCCCCACCTCCACCCCCAGCAACCGCCATATCCACCAACACCCCTACACACATCATTACTAGGGCAGTGGGAGGGGGGAGTAAGTCGATTGATGTAGCAAATGGAGAGACTCAGAGAGTGTAGGAAAAGGGAAGATGATGATAGCTGCAACCTATGTCTGAGGTAAACAGAGGGAGGTAGGGTGGTATGGGTGTGTGTAGGTGGGGGATATTTCAGGCTGGAGCTGCAGAGATGGAATGGTACATACTACTTTTGGACGTTGATGCCATGAGGGTGGACGGTGCCCAGTTTGGCAATGAGATGAGATTCCTGCATAAGGCGTTCCAAGCTGTCACTCTTAGATTGCCAAAGTGCCAAGACTTTGACATGGTTGATGTTGTGTTGGGCATGGTTGAAGTGTAGAGCGACTGGTTTGGGCCGATGGTGGCGGATGTCGGCCAGGTGTTCAGAGATGCGCGTCTCAAGTGTGCGAGATGTCTCACCTACATAGATCTTACCGCACAGCTGACAGTGGATGGCATACACAATGTTATGGCTCTGGCAGGAGAAAGTGCGTTTAATAGTGAAAGAGCCTGTGGGGCCATGTAGGATGGTGTCTGGTTTGGTGAGAGAGCAGATTTTGCAGTTGGGTTTTGAGCAGGGGAAAGTACCTGGTGGCTTAGGTGTTGAGATTTTGTTCAGCTTAGAGCGCACCAGTAGGTCGTTGAGGTTTTTGTCACTATACAAGCAGCCAAAATGTCGTTGAGGTTTTTGTCACTATACAAGCAGCCAAAATGTCTGATTTTTTCACCAACCGTGGATACCCTAGTGCCGTCATCAGTGATGCTCTCAGCCGCACTGCAGCTAAATCCAGAACATCTACTCTGGAAACTAAACCTCCCAAAGAGACAGACAGACCCACTGCCTGCCTTCTCTTCCATCCTCACAATCTGCCCATCTGCAGGATCCTGAAGTCTAACTGGCACATAGTAGAAAACCATAAACCTGCCTTTGAGACCACACCAATGATCACTTTCAAACGTGACAAAAACCTCAACGACCTACTGGTGCGCTCTAAGCTGAACAAAATCTCAACACCTAAGCCACCAGGTACTTTCCCCTGCTCAAAACCCAACTGCAAAATCTGCTCTCTCACCAAACCAGACACCATCCTACATGGCCCCACAGGCTCTTTCACTATTAAACGCACTTTCTCCTGCCAGAGCCATAACATTGTGTATGCCATCCACTGTCAGCTGTGCGGTAAGATCTATGTAGGTGAGACATCTCGCACACTTGAGACGCGCATCTCTGAACACCTGGCCGACATCCGCCACCATCGGCCCAAACCAGTCGCTCTACACTTCAACCATGCCCAACACAACATCAACCATGTCAAAGTCTTGGCACTTTGGCAATCTAAGAGTGACAGCTTGGAACGCCTTATGCAGGAATCTCATCTCATTGCCAAACTGGGCACCGTCCACCCTCATGGCATCAACGTCCAAAAGTAGTATGTACCATTCCATCTCTGCAGCTCCAGCCTGAAATATCCCCCACCTACACACACCCATACCACCCTACCTCCCTCTGTTTACCTCAGACATAGGTTGCAGCTATCATCATCTTCCCTTTTCCTACACTCTCTGAGTCTCTCCATTTGCTACATCAATCGACTTACTCCCCCCTCCCCCTGCCCTAGTAATGATGTGTGTAGGGGTGTTGGTGGATATGGCGGTTGCTGGGGGTGGAGGTGGGGGTAACCAATGAATAAGGCTGATATTACAAATGGAACACACACACACACACACACACACACACACACACACACACACACACACACACTCACACTCACACATACACACACACATAATAAATAGAATGCTGGCTCCTTTATCGTTGGTCGTGAAAGGGGGGGGGGGAGAGAGAGAGAGAGAGAGAGAGAGAGAGAGAGAGAGAGAGAGAGAGAGAGAGAGAGATTGTGTATAGGTGTGAATATGTTGCCCCTCCCCCTCCCCCAGTTAGTACGTAAACCCATCCCCTTCTTCCCTCCACCCTCATAGCATCTACACCTTAAAGTAACATGTACCAACCCACCACTTCTATCTCAGCCCATAATATCCTCCCACCACACACACACATACTACCTTATCTCCCACTATTCACCTCACACAACTTATAGCTATCTTATTTATGCATTTATTATCATTATTTATTTATTTTTTTTAATTATTTTTTTATTTTTTTTATTTTATTTTTTAATTATTATTATTTACTGATTTTTTAATTTATTATTATTTTTAATGTTTCATTTATTTATTTATTTGATTATTATAAAAATTGTATTTTCTAAATATATTTCTGTATCATGCTTTCATTACCTTAACCTTCACTATCGTTGTTAGCAGTATCATTCAGTAATACTATTGCTAGTATTGATACTACCACTGGCATTGACATCACCATCGCCTTCGCCTCTGGGACTGTTGCCACGGCAACCCTGCTGTTTAAGAATCCTCTAACCCACTCTCCTTTCTCCCATACCCATACTTATTGACACAGATTGGTAGTAATCTTGTCCCTTTTTTTTTTTTTTTTTCTCTCAGTATTTTGACCATTATTAGTATTCCTATCAGTAATATTATTATCTTCATTACGACTTTGACTCGCTCACTATTTCCCTTCCAACAGCCTCGTTCTCATTCAACGCCTTCTTCCTTGCGCTGAACCCTACCAAGTGATCTGAAGCGATCAAAGCTAAGTGAATTTTCATTGTTTTATTCGTTAATGTCTCACCTGATGAAGACCTAAGAGGTCGAAACGTGTTGTGTTTCGTCTTGTGACTCGTTTGTCCACGTTCTCTGGGCGGTTCGCTAACATTTATTTAAGATTTGTTTAGATTTCCGCCTGCAGTCCTCTCGCTTTGCAACTAGATCTATTTTGATTCATACTGACTGCTACCCTTCGTTGTTTTGTATTTCTGTTTACGTCATCAGTGTGTGTGATTGTTATCGTGTATACGTCTTTCGATCATTGTATACTGTTAATCATTGATCCGTATTTCGTTTAACATACGTTTTTAGTCGTGTACGTGCGATCGCAATCAGGCACTCCTGACCTCTCAACTCTAAGAACCTAAATCAGAACATAATGCCGGCCCCCTCAATTCCTCTCCCGTACACATGCCAGTTTTCACCAGTCCATTCATTTTCTGCCACCTATCATCCAGCCATTTGCACTAGGATATGCTAAAACACAGTTTCAGAAAACGAAATCTGCATCTCATCTCAACTTTCTAAAACAATGCATTCGACTGCGAATCACCCCTCGCGGCTTCTCACTTTCTCACACCCCATCCGATCTTCATAACACCGCTCTTACCACTACCACTACAAGAATTCTATTCCAAGCCAGCCGTAGACTTATGTTGGCACATATCAAAACACTCAATTCATCCCTGGAATCTCTCTCCCGTCTTCTTCAACATTTCAAACAACAAACCACAATCATCATGCCCATAGCCACTGCTTCAAGACTCAGACAGCTCATCCATACACACAACCAGCTCATTCACAATCACTGCTACCAGATTAAGCAAGACAAGTTATCAAAATTACGAAACAAACACGAGGCAAACCCAGACCAGTTGAATCCCCCTACACACAAAACTGACCCTTCTATCACCCATGAGCAACACCGCCACCTTGTTCGCTGCATTCCTGATAATCTGACTCTCACCAATGATGAAAGATCAGTCCTGGCAAAAGGTCTGAAATTTATTCCCATTCAGCCTGCCACCAATAAATATCAAAACCACGTTGATGTTAAAGATTCTTTAGAAAATTAAGATGGATGGCTGCACTTGACGGTGTGCCCAAGCCCCCTCTACCAGACAGCTCAGACATTTTTACCCACCTTTTTCGAACTCCAGTGCTTCGCCAGCCACCTCTTGACAAATCCACTGAAGTTGAACTCTACATCAAAAAGTGTAGAAAAGAAATCTCTCAAGTTAAATCCAAACCTGTCCGCAATTCCAACCTCTCACGGGATGAACAAAAAGCCCTTGAATCACTGAGACAAAGACAAGACATTGTCATCAAACCAGCAGACAAGGGTGGTGCAGTGGTGGTCTGGGACAAACAGTTGTACATAAAAGAAGCACACAGACAACTGTCAGACACAAATTTCTATACACCACTCACAGCATCACCCCTCCCCCAACACCAGAAACTCATCTCAACCACAGTTAAACAAGAAATCAAACACAACAACTTACCGAAGACAGCCAAACTCCTCATAATGACAGACACCAAACAACCCACCTTCTACCTGCTCCCTAAAATACACAAAACCAATACTCCCGGCAGACCCATAGTATCTGCATGCAGCTGCCCTACAGAACACATTTCACAGTACTTAGACTCTCTCCTCCAACCCATAGTACAAGGCCTCCCCACATACCTCAAAGACACTACACACACACTCAACATGATTAATTCATACAACACAGATCCCACTTTCAAACCCAGCCTCCTCTTTACCCTTGATGTCGTCTCTCTCTACACTTCCATCCCTCATGCTGATGGACTGAAGGCCCTCGCATTCTTTCTTAACAAACGGCCCCCCAACCAACAACACCCTCCCACAGCTACACTAGTCAGACTTGCAGAATTAGTCCTCACCCTCAATACTTTTGAATTCAACAACCACACATTCTCACAAATCAGTGGTGTTGCTATGGGAACCAAAATGGGACCATCCTATGCCTGCCTCTTCATGGGACACCTAGAACACCGCCTACTAACCTCTTACACAGGCCCAACACCAGAGCTCTACAAAAGATACATAGATGATGGATTGGGAGCCACATCCATGCCAGAACATGACCTCCAGAATTTCCTCAACTTTGCACAGACCTTCCATCCATCCATCCAGCTGACCTACACCATTTCACAGTCAGTTAATTTCCTGGACATCACTATCTCCCTCAAAGATGGACTGCTTCAAACCTCAGTCTTCTACAAACCTACTGATGTGCACTCATACCTGGACTACACATCTTCCCACCACCAGTCCACTAAAAATAGCATTCCATATTCTGAATTCCTTCGCCTACGCAGACTGTGCTCTAGCGAAGAGGATTTCACTATACAAGCAGCCAAAATGTCTGATTTTTTCACCAACCGTGGATACCTTAGTGCCGTCATCAGTGATGCTCTCAGCCGCACTGCAGCTAAATCCAGAACATCTACTCTGGAAACTAAACCTCCCAAAGAGACAGACAGACCCACTGCCTGCCTTCTCTTCCATCCTCACAATCTGCCCATCTGCAGGATCCTGAAGTCTAACTGGCACATAGTAGAAAACCATAAACCTGCCTTTGAGACCACACCAATGATCACTTTCAAACGTGACAAAAACCTCAACGACCTACTGGTGCGCTCTAAGCTGAACAAAATCTCAACACCTAAGCCACCAGGTACTTTCCCCTGCTCAAAACCCAACTGCAAAATCTGCTCTCTCACCAAACCAGACACCATCCTACATGGCCCCACAGGCTCTTTCACTATTAAACGCACTTTCTCCTGCCAGAGCCATAACATTGTGTATGCCATCCACTGTCAGCTGTGCGGTAAGATCTATGTAGGTGAGACATCTCGCACACTTGAGACGCGCATCTCTGAACACCTGGCCGACATCCGCCACCATCGGCCCAAACCAGTCGCTCTACACTTCAACCATGCCCAACACAACATCAACCATGTCAAAGTCTTGGCACTTTGGCAATCTAAGAGTGACAGCTTGGAACGCCTTATGCAGGAATCTCATCTCATTGCCAAACTGGGCACCGTCCACCCTCATGGCATCAACGTCCAAAAGTAGTATGTACCATTCCATCTCTGCAGCTCCAGCCTGAAATATCCCCCACCTACACACACCCATACCACCCTACCTCCCTCTGTTTACCTCAGACATAGGTTGCAGCTATCATCATCTTCCCTTTTCCTACACTCTCTGAGTCTCTCCATTTGCTACATCAATCGACTTACTCCCCCCTCCCCCTGCCCTAGTAATGGTGTGTGTAGGGGTGTTGGTGGATATGGCGGTTGCTGGGGGTGGAGGTGGGGGTAACCAATGAATAAGGCTGATATTACAAATGGAACACACACACACACACACACACACACACACACACACACACACACACTCACACTCACACATACACACACACATAATAAATAGAATGCTGGCTCCTTTATCGTTGGTCGTGAAAGGGGGGGGGGGGGAGAGAGAGAGAGAGAGAGAGAGAGAGAGGAGAGAGAGAGAGAGAGAGATTGTGTATAGGTGTGAATATGTTGCCCCTCCCCCTCCCCCAGTTAGTACGTAAACCCATCCCCTTCTCCCCTCCACCCTCATAGCATCTACACCTTAAAGTAACATGTACCAACCCACCACTTCTATCTCAGCCCATAATATCCTCCCACCACACACACACATACTACCTTATCTCCCACTATTCACCTCACACAACTTATAGCTATCTTATTTATGCATTTATTATCATTATTTTTTTTTTTTTTAATTATTTTTTATTTTTTTTATTTTATTTTTAATTATTATTATTTACTGATTTTTTAATTTATTATTATTTTTAATGTTTCATTTATTTATTTATTTGATTATTATAAAAATTGTATTTTCTAAATATATTTCTGTATCATGCTTTCATTACCTTAACCTTCACTATCGTTGTTAGCAGTATCATTCAGTAATACTATTGCTAGTATTGATACTACCACTGGCATTGACATCACCATCGCCTTCGCCTCTGGGACTGTTGCCACGGCAACCCTGCTGTTTAAGAATCCTCTAACCCACTCTCCTTTCTCCCATACCCATACTTATTGACACAGATTGGTAGTAATCTTGTCCCTTTTTTTTTTTTTTTTTTTTTTTTTTTCTCTCAGTATTTTGACCATTATTAGTATTCCTATCAGTAATATTATTATCTTCATTACGACTTTGACTCGCTCACTATTTCCCTTCCAACAGCCTCGTTCTCATTCAACGCCTTCTTCCTTGCGCTGAACCCTACCAAGTGATCTGAAGCGATCAAAGCTAAGTGAATTTTCATTGTTTTATTCGTTAATGTCTCACCTGATGAAGACCTAAGAGGTCGAAACTAGTTGTGTTTCGTCTTGTGACTCGTTTGTCCACGTTCTCTGGGCGGTTCGCTAACATTTATTTAAGATTTGTTTAGATTTCCGCCTGCAGTCCTCTCGCTTTGCAACTAGAGGATATTAAGGTCATAACAACAAGCAACAAAATTGATATTAGTCTAAATAGAAACGATCTTACAGAACTGAACTGGATTAATCTTACACATTTGGGCCTTATAGGGTTTTATTATACTGAACAAGTTTTGACAGAGAGTATGATAAAAACAATAACTGGATTAGATTAAATTCTGTTTTAAAACTATGGAGCAGACAACTTTGGCGTCAATGCCGATGTTAAACTTTATGACAAAAACCCCTCATTGTTCATTGATTTGTGGACAGACTGGTTGTGGAAAAACAATATTTGTCCTCGACCTATTACAAACAGTTTATAGTTATAATTTTGATCATATTGTAATTTTCTGTCCAACATTAAAGTGGAACAAAGCATATCACGACAGAAGGTTTATATGGACGGATGATGAAATCTATTTAGTTGATCCTAGCAATAAACTTAGCGAGTGCTTAGAACACTTTTATAGACAGTTTGAGGGAACGCAGACACTATTTATTATAGATGACTGTTCGGCAGAAAGAGACATAGTTAGAAAAAGAAATACTTTATCAAAACTGGCTTTCAGTGGAAGACATGCTAGGATAAGTGTGTGGATTTTATGTCAGAAATATAACTCAGTTTTAAAAGACTTTAGAGAGCAATTAAAGACTGTAGTTTTATTTCACATGAAAGATAGAGACGCATTTGATGAATGTATGCGCGAAAATGATGTTATTGAAGACGATCAAGAAAAACGAAGGATTAAGCAAAAACTGAAGTCTCAAAAGTTTTGTAAATTAGTATTAAAAACAGATAATCCTACACATTATGTATGTTTGTAAATGTTTTTTAAGTCTTACTTAGCAGAACTAGTAAATCTTCGTTCTAGGGCAACCGCCCGAAACTGGTTGAGGGCGGGTGAGCTAGAACGAAGATTTACTAGTTCTCTCGCCCCGATTTTGTGTTTAACCGTTTTCATGCTCTAACAACGTATCTAAAAATCATAATTACTACGAAGGTACCCACCTGTCTTTTGAACTTGGAAACCAAGCTCAATTTACCAGCATATCAATCAATTATTCATGGCTACACTGTTTCACATCCCAAATGTGGAATGCAAATGGTGAAACCAGGGAAGCAATTGTGATGCTTTAATAGCGTGGGTTCCGCAAAAAATAAAAACTTGACATGGAACAAACAAGTAACCTTTTCTGCAGTAACATTGCTTACGTAACGTAGATTTCTGTCCCAGTATTTTGTCAAGTCTGACGAAAAACTGGAAGGAAGGAGTTTTCCTGCAAGTTGAAGTGTAATTATCTTCCCTTAGGCGTATGTTTCTCATACATTTTCTTCAGACAGATCACGTTAGCCAGTTTGGTAGAAACGAAGTCACGCAGATTACACGCTTATTGCCAACTTTGAAAAAGAGAAAAGAAAATCTTGATGCTTAAAGGAGTTCTCACCCATTTTTACAAATCTATTTTGACCAAATACACGGTTTTAGTATGTGGTCGTATTGCGAAACCCAGCCCCGAATCAGCCGCCTGTGCTCTCATCTTGCAGTGAGAACAGCATTTCCTGCGGACTGGGAAAGCAAGAGGCTGAAACAGGAACGAGAGCCTCGATTTCGATAAAAGGGGGGTTTCCCGATTGATGACGTAGAAAAGCCAAGTCGCTTTTCGTGTTGGGCTGAAGTGAGATGGGGCGAATGTGTGCTGTGTCTGGTTGCGGAATTTCATCAGGAAATAAGCAAAGAGTAAGCGTTCATGCTTTTTCAGGTGCCTCCAGCCAGTTTAGGCGATTGTGGATAAATTTTGTCACCACACCGAGGAAAGATTTTGATCTTCGGGACAGTTATCATGGATATTTGCGGTCGTCACTTCAAAGAGCACAGTTTCCAAGACCAACACACCTGGAAGGTAAAGGTGGAAGCTGGAATTAGGGTCCAAAGACAGCTGAAAGAGGATGCTGTGCCAACTATTATAACAGAAAAATGTATTAAAGCACTCTCTGTTCATTCGCCAGCTGCAAATGCAAGCCTCAAACGCAACAGTGACACCGATTGTGTCAGGAGCAAGAGAGCCAAACTCAGAGACGTAAAGAAGGTAAGGTTTGTGGAATGGGTGGTTGATCTTTTTGTGTTTCATTTCATGCTCAGTGTATGGCTGGTTGTAAAGATAGTTGTTGGTTTTTGTTGAGTGTTGGCAACAAACTGAAACATACATTGTTACTGTCATTGTGGCAGTCAGTCAGTCACACTGCCTGCTGCCACTGAAACTTGCATGTTTTTGATTGATTTTTTCCCCCTGCTGTTACTGTTTCCAACAAAACTGAAGTTACGATTCTTATTAACACGAACGTGTCCATGTCCACAAATAACAACTTGTTGGACTCCAGTGAATAATAGTTTGGGTTTTTATTTTTCAGGACATTGCTGAACATTAGGCACCCATGCAAGTTCAAGTTTCCGCCCAACAACCATATGCTTTAGAAAGTGAATTATTTATCAGTATTTGGACACAGGATGGTGACTTAGTGTGCATTTTAAGATATATGCAGGTATAGTATGTATGTATGCTATACACTGCCCTGGTGAGTAAGAGAATAATGAGCTTAGATCTGCAGCTTAGATCGGATGTACGGCACGTCACGCATCAGTTTTTAAAATAAGAGCCAGAATCTTTGACTGCAATATATTGTAAAAGACCCCTCAGATTCTAATTGTCATTGTGGAACTTCAGAACTTAAGTGGAGGGAATGAGATTGAAAATGAGGAATGTAAAAAAGGGTATGTGTGTGTATGTGTGTGTGTGTGTGTGTGTGTTGTGTGTGTGTGTGTGTGTGTGTGTGTGAGTGTGTGTGTGTGTGGGAGGGGGGGAGGGGGGGACTGAAAGTGAACAGCAATTGAAAGGATTTCTACAGCAGGGAAGAGAATTAGTGTGATGATGCAGTAGCTGACAAATTCCTGTGCAAAGGAAAAGGCATTATCTCATAGATCTAAACAACTGAAAGAAAATGTGGTTTATCACATAATCATTTTAAAGTTATTTACATACTACGGTAATGTGTGTGTGTGTGTGTGTGTGTGTGTGTGTGTGTGTGTGTGTGTGTGTGTGTGTGTGTGTGAACAGATGTATGTATGTGCATGTGTATATCATGTACTGTCTGTGTCGTGCGTATGTGTGTACATGTACATAATATGGTCAACCTGTAAAAATAATGTCGAACTGCCTGGAAAGAAACACAAGCGTCTGATGGCGAGGGAGGTGGTACTGTACAAGGAGCTGTAGGTTCAAACTGGTACGGCTGAACTCCAAACACTTCAGTGAAAATTTCACGTTCGATGTCCTCTTCGTTGGAATTTGACTCGTAGCTGGGAGCATCTGCCATTATCGCCGGAAAATAGTTGATTTTTACGTCTTCATAGCGAAAGCTTTTAGGGACATGTCTTTCATTCACGATAGTCTTGGCATTTATACGTCACTTGCGGAATCCCGGACTCTCGTCTCTTTCCGTACTGTGCTCGGCAATCTCCGTGGCGAGTCACGATTTGGCTACTTGCACGACCCGAAACACGGATAGAAGTGAGTTCCAGAAGAAAAGTAACACGTACATCGAAACACGCTCGATCATACTTTTGAACAACCCAAACATGCTATTTATGGGTGAAGACCCCTTTAAGTTTATTGGAAGTTTTTAAAATGTGATTTTTGTTTCCTTCTGGTTTTAGGATATATACTAGGGCCTGGTTAAAAGATTTCTTTTAAGTCTTTTTAAACCCACTGCCATTTAGTAACGTAGATTACAATGCTTTGACGACAATGGTTAAAAAGTTCGTGTGTTTCTGTATCAATCTGAATGTCAGCATCAAGTTTACTTGAGAAAACTACAAGCCACCAAAGCTTATTTGAGGCAAAAGACACCTTTAG
>JAMYXO010000822.1:30000-37412 GCA_033310375.1 Conus canariensis
TAACAACATGTCGATCGGGAAGTCTGAATTTCGTAGAGTGACAATTAGCGCACAACTCCGACAATGACACAAAGTGGAACGAAGAAGACGACTGTTCCAGACAGGTCGGCATCGTCAGTCATGTCGTAGAGTCGCAAACTTGTACGGAAAAGATCGTAGGCATGCGATCCACAAAATGACAGCTTACGCAATTGACTTGGATTGAACGTTTTCGGATTCGACAGTTTTTTTCACAACCGTTTGGCAAATCAAGACGTAGTCCAGGTTTGGTCGGCGGAAGATGAAAAATGGCGCCAATACTGATTGTGCGAGAAACAGTTTAGGGAAAATATGGGCTTTTTGGTCCAAGGTATAAAAGTACATTCATTGTTGCGATTTTAGCGATGTATATATAGTAATGATATAGGTTCCGAGGCACTTATGTTAAAGAGTTGACACAAAACAATCCAGATTCATCAATCAAGGGAGGTAAGGGGGAAGGTAACTCCTAAATAAACCATTTCAACTGGCGGGTGATCGATGAAAAATGACGCCAAAATCGATCGTGCAAAATGCCAGTTTAGTTTAGAAAATATAGGCTTTTCGGTCCAACACAGTCATAAAGAATCAAATACATTCATTTGTGTGACTTCAGCGACATAGACATAATAATGATATAGGTTCTGAGGCATTCCCATTTGAAGGAGTTGACCCGAACTAATCCAAGGTTGATCAATCACGGGAGGTAAGGGGAAAGGTAACTCCCGAACAGACCATTTCATCTGCTGATGGTCACAACGAGAGATGTGCCCATTTTGAGCACCTCGCTACATAGACCTTCACTTGCTGATTTTATTTGTCAGTTGTTCCTGTTGATATTAGTTCTCTCTGAAACACATTGCTCTCTGTGGATTTGTTGTGGCTAAGGCTGTGTTCGGATGAACTAAAGTGTTTTTTGTGTATGGGAGAGCGTCATTAATGAGCAGCGTGGCGAAAATGCACAGAACAATGACACGTAACAATAGCAACAGCAACCACCACAGTAACGATATCAGTCACCACCACAAGATAAAGGTTCAACGGAACTAAATTGTTCCTCTTTTTGACACCCCCCCCCCCCCCCCCCCCCCGCCCCTTCCAGCTCCCCTCTTCATATTTATTGTCCATACTCATTCTCTCTGATTCAATACAATCGGCTTTATGTTCACTCCATTTGTAGACCTTTTCGTGCGTTTCTTTCGTGCGCACGAAGTGAATCGATGTTGAGAAAAACAACGAAAGAAACCTTGAAAAAAAAAAAAAAAAAAAAAAAAAAAAAAACAAGGGCAGTAATTTTTGCAAGAAAACAAAGGGCAATAATTCGGTTGGGGTTGATCAGGAATATCTTCATTGGAATCGCTCTTTGTGGGATTGAATCAGCCTTTTCTTTCAAAACAATAAAAGGACTATGCCGCTTAACAAACAAAACAAATGACATAAAAAAAACGCGACGCGTACGAAGAAGCACAGTAACTTTGGCCCCATCATGATGAAAAAAAGTGAGTGAGTGCTCGTTTTTCGTGTTGAATGGTCCCAAATGGTGTTTCATGTTGCCTGAGGAACAAGACACAAGAGGTCTGGAAAGGCGTCGTGTTTGTCTTGTCATTGGTTTGTCCAGTGGTGTAGTCATTTCTCTTGGAACTAGGTTTCTATTTCCGCCTGCAGTCCCTCCCCCGACTCCTTCCCTCCCTGCCCCGCCCCTGCATGATGGTATGACAGTAGTCACGTCAGTGTGAGCACAACGCCTGTGCTGGCTCCTGATCCCCTTTACAGTTGGAGGTGGAGAAGGCATTGGGGGTACAGGCCGTGACCTGTGCAATGACCCTCTGCTACACAGGATTTTCTCTGATAGTTGATTGTACTGGGCTCCAAGCTGATGTGGTCTGGCAGTATCAGATGTTATTTGGGCAGAGGTGGGACGCATCCACATCTGGGGGTGGGAATGCACCCTGTCCCCGAAACAGTACATAGCTCAGTCTATGCACGGTACACCTAACGTATCCGTTTGGCCCAGGAGTTCCATTGAATAACCAACATACTCCGTTTTCTGCAATGGTGTAGCCTGGGGACTGAGCAGACGGCGTATAAGCGTATCCATTTTGAGTTGGAAGGTTGCCATGCAACATTATGTGTGTGCGTGCGTGTGTGCGTGCGTGTATGTGTGTGTGTGTGTGTGTGTGTGTGTGTGTGTGTGTGTGTGTGTGTGTGTGTGTGTTTGATTCGGATATCCATCGCAGACAGACCAAAATTCAACAAATATAAACTTTTAACTCTTTCGATTTAGAAATTCTAATTTATTCCCTTGGCGGTATAAGCCAATGTTTTTGATAGATGTCTTTTTCGCGCAATCAGCGAATTACAAATAAACGAAAGAAAACTTTTCTATTCAACATGCTGACCATTCAGACAAGGGAAGTAATTCCATTCCTTGGCGGAATAAACTAATATTTCTAACCGTGAACTGACTTAAATGGATTCATTTTGCGCCCAGTAGTTACAAGAAGAGAAGTGACTGATTGCTTGTTCTTCGTTTCGAATTGTCCCAAATGTTGGTTAATCTTGCATGAAGAAGAAGGCCAAAGAGGTCTCGAAACGCTTCATGTTTTGTTTTGTCATTTGTTTTCCTCCTCCCCCCCCCCCCCCCCCCCCCCCCTTTTTTCTTCTTCTTCTTCTTCTTTGTCCAACGTACGGAACAGTCATTTCTGTGTTAGGTTTGTGTTAGTTTCCGCCTGCAGTCACCTCACTTTCTTTTTTTTTTTTTCTTTTTTTTTTGTGCGCTCAGTCAGCAAAGATTGCACAAACACTACAGAGTTCATTTTAACCATACAGAGTAAAATGATGAAATATATGGCCCAAAGATAATGCCACTAATGGTTGGTGTTGATCTCACAGGAATGCATGGTCATTCAGAGAATTTATTAGAAATGAAATCACTTTCTATTGAAAAAAAATGTTGACCATTTTCAGACAGGGGAAATAATTTTTATTGATTCAGAACTTCTAATTCCTTCCCTTGCTGTATATATAGTGTATCTACGCGTGAACTGCATTAAAGGGAGGAGGATATAGATTCTTGCCAGTACCTTTTTTTTTTTTTTTTTTTTTCAATTTCTTGTTGTTGCTATTTTGCTGTCTTTAAATCACACTGTGGAAGAGAGACCCGCAGATATGAGTTCGGTCACGGAAAGGGAAATAACTACAAAAGAATTAGAGTTGTATACTCCGACATACGAACAGGTACAGATATATGCAGCTACAGACGCACGCATGCATGCACGTGCCCGCGCGCTTGCGCGCGCACACACGCACGCACACACACACACACACACACACACACACACACACACACACACACACACACACACACACGCACGCACGAACTCACGCACACACACACACACACACACACACACACACACACACACACACACACACACACACACACACACACAATGGTAGAATAAGAAAGATTGTAAGCGCTACTCTTGAATGAATGATACGACACACAAATCAAGTTTTGTTTGTTTGTTTGTTTGCTATATCTGTTATCACATATGAAAACTTTTTTTTTTGTAGCAATGGGAGATAGACGCAATCAATTATTACGAAAATAGCACAGAAGAGAGAGAGAGAGAGAGAGAGAGAGAGAGAGAGAGAGAGAGAGAGAGAGAGTAGCAAAGGTCAGATCTTGGATGCACCCTTTCAACCAGTTTATGAATCCAAGCAAGCAACCAAAAACATTCTCTTGTTGAGCTTCTTCTTCTTCTTCTTGAAAAACCTTCAGTTTTTCTTTGTCCGTCTTTATTATTTTTCCTACATTTTACTGTTCATAATTCAGTTTATGTCTTTGTATCCTTTTTGGAGTTGTTTTGTCGTATATTTCTTTCTCCCTTTCTTTCGTTCTTTTTTTTTTTTTTTTTTTTTTTTTCGTTTTTATTTGTTTGTGTTTTTTGTTTTGTTTTGTTTTGTTTCTTTTGTTTGAAAACTTGCTCGTGTCCGTCTTTCATTATTTTTGTACTTCATTGACCATTTCTATGTTTATTCTATGGGTTTTTGTCTATATTTTTTCTGTGTTTGGGCTATGTCTTGTCAATTTTTGCATTGTTTTGCTGTCTATTTTTCTCTTCTTTGAAAACATCCTCATCGTGTCTATCTTTCGTTCTTTCTGTACTTTTGTTCTTTATTGTTGTTATTGAAAATTTCAGTGTTTGTCTTTGGCAACCTCGACCCAGCAGACCTGGAGACAGCAGCTTCAGACCGGGTCTGCAGACCAAGTTCGCCGATGACACGTCGCTTACAGGGCTGATGCACGACTCTGATGAAACCATGTACCGAGAGGCAGTCGGCAAGTTGGTGGACTGGTGCGACAGGAAATTCCTTCAGCTCAATGTCACCAAGACAGAGGAGATGGTCATCGACTTCCGCAGGAACCCAAGCAGCACCCACCCACTTGTCATCAAGGAAGAGGAAGTGCGCATTGTGCGCACCTACAAGTACTTCGGCAAGTCATTGACAAGTTGGAGCGGACCCCTAACATCGACATGTGCTGCAAGAAGGCCAACCAGCGTCTTTTCTTTCTGCGGAAGCTCCCACAGTTCAGGGTCAACAGCACCTTCCTGAACTTGTTTTATCAGTCGGTGATCAGTCCATCTTCCTCACAACATCTGTGCTCCATCCATCCTCTCTTCAACCATCTGTGCTTCCAGTCGTAACGCTGGTCGACTGCTGTCCATGAGATGCAGGACATCCAGATATAAAGATTATTTTCTGCCATCAGCAATTAGAGCCCTGAAGGAGGCTTGCAGGCGGAATCGAAAATCGATGCCCTTGCTGGCAGATACAGTAAAACAGTAATCATCCTGTCCCCTCCCCCTGTCCTCACTCCAGCCAGTCCATCTTTAAGGTACCCTCCTCAACCCATTCCTCCGTCTCCATCCCCATCTACCCCCCTCCCCTCCCCACTGCACCCTCCCTCCTCCCCCCTTCTTCCAATCAAAACTGTACTGATCTCAGGATTATCATGTTGGTGTAATGATGATGATGATTGCAGTGATAATGATAATGAAAATAACTGAATTTTGAAACCCACGCATACTTAAACAGACTCATGATAGACATTCAAGCACATGCAGATATGCTGGCAAGCATAGGCACCCACATTTATGCACTCATTTATGCATTCTTGCTTTCACGCACACACAACACATACACAGAGAGCGACACTCACGCGCTTATGCACAGATGCATGCACATCCACAGGCACACACATACATGTGTACACACACAGGCACACTTACACACGCACATGCACACACATGCTCACACAGATGCGCACACTCACAATCAGACTTGAGCACACATGCCCACACACAGGCACAATTAGTACTGATCAATGGTTACATACATATTCAATGTGGTTGTGCTGTTGTGGGGTATATTATGGAGATCTAGTCCTCTCATCTTATGTTCATATCATGTTTATAACCATGATCTGTTAACAAATTTTAGTTTATGAATTTCTGTGAGAGAGAGAGAGAGAGAGAGAGAGAGAGAGAAAAGAGAGAGAGAGAGAGAGACATACACATATACACACACAATCACACACATGCATACACTCACACACACACACACACACACACACACACACACACACACACACACACACACACACACACACACACGTACTCACTACCACACACGCTCACGCACACACACTCACGTGCACACACGCTCGCGCGCGCACACACACACACACCCATACACTAACACACACACACTTACACACACACACACACACACACACACACACACACACACGTGCGCGCGCGCCCAAACACACACACACACACACACACACACACCACACACACACACACACACACACACATACAGTGCACGCAAAGAGAGAGAGAGAGAGACAGACAGACAGACAGACAGACAGACAGAGACAGACAGAGACCGAGGCAAAGAGAGAGAGAGAGAGAGAGAAGAGAGGAGAGAGAGAGAGAGAAAGGGAGAGAAAGAGACAGACAGACAGACTGAGACAGAGAAAGGGTGAGCGCTGTTACATGACCACAATCATAAACAAGAAAAAAACAACAACATGAAAACCCTCACACAGACAGAAGCATTAATAGCAAAAGCAAGAGACATTGACACACACACACACACACACATATACAGAGAGAGAGAGAGAGAGAGAGAGAGAGAGAGAGAGAAGAGAGAGAGAGAAGAGAGAGCATGATGGAATACACTCCAGTTTCCTCGTTCGTGAACTGAATGGTGAAAGCCACACAGAAAAGTTTCATGTCCACAAACACCCAAAGGTCAAAAGAGCGCGCAGCCCTCAGTCGGTCAATGGACATGACAATGCCCAGTGGTCAGGCAGCTGGAACCACTTCTGCCTGTTTCCCAAACATGACTTCCATGACCTTTCTGCCTTCCCGCCTCCTAATCAATTAGCTAATTGGTTTTTAAAAGGTCGAGGGCAAGAACGGCAATGATACGTGTGTGCACACATCCCACCTCAATCGCCCACCACGTTCCCTGCTTTTGAACTGTGACCAGTCGTCCATGATCAATAACACAGGCTTGTGTTCGTTTATTTGCTTATGAAGTCTCTCTCTCTCTCTCTCTCTCTCTCTCTCCTCTCTCTCTCTCTCTCTCTCTCTCTCTCTCTCTCTCTCTCTTGTCCTTGTTGATGATGCTAATGTTGCTTCTGGTGTTGACTTTGCTGCTATTGATCTATTTCATCATCATTTTACCAAAGAGTGTGTCTGACAATATGTTTACTTATAACAAAGTAGAATTGCAAGGATAAACTGGAAGACTAGACATTGTTTAATTGGTTTATTGTTGAGTACCAAAGTTTTCTCTCTCTCTCTCCTCTCTCTCTCTCTCTCTCTCTCTCTCTCTCTCTCTCTCTCTCTCTCTCTCTCTCTCTCTCTCTCTCTCTCTCTCTCTATGCGCGTGAAAGCATTTCAGAGCAGTCACCCCGTCGTTACCTTATTGCATTTTCCTCTTGTGTCGTCTGTTTCATTCAAGTCTCTGGCTACTTCTTCCGTTCTTCTTTTTTCTTCTTGTGAGTCTATTTCCTTACCTTCTTCTCTGCCATATTTTCCTACTGTTTTCCCTTCATACCCACATGGTAAAGCATAGCGTCTACTGCAGTACCGTGAGTCAAAGGAGCGGAGAGCCGTCCCTAAGTCAGTGGATTCTACAGTATCAGGTGTCTGTGAGCCCCCTAGGTGAACAGCAGAACCGTATTCCTACAGCAAATACAACTGTGTGCGTGAATATAAGGCACTTTTATAGATGTGATACAAATAAGTGTATTGTAATTAATGCATTGAGTACGGAATCCACCACAAAGAAGGAATGTTTTGAAACGAAAG